>JAUZND010029248.1:0-14291 GCA_034780555.1 Coelogynopora nodosa
TAAAATCTAAATGGGACGCGGCATGTGACGCGTCACAAATAGCCATATTTTATGTCACATTTCTCTTTTTTCCTACGTCACATATAGATTTACGTCACATCCGTCGGCCTGTCCTCCTCTCTCTCTCCCTCCTGTTCTCCTCTCTCTCCCTCCTGTCCTCCTCTCTCTTTCCCTCCTGTCCTCCTCTCTCATTCCCTCCTGTATTCCTTAGACTTAGTCTCTTATACTCTCTCTCTCTCTTCGGGTTGCAATCTCTCCAATATGAAGACCTTCAGCGCTCCACTTCCGACGTCTCTACTCACCGTGCAAGAAAGACGAGAAGGGCTTCAACAAACAGATAAAGGCCGCAGGAGAAGGTAGGGTCATCTGGTCACAACTACGAGTCAGAAGGGAATATTCCAACTTCAGGATTTCCTTGGTGTCAACTCTTACAATGCCATTCACACTAACGGATGTCGGAGAATTGCGCAGTATCATTTCTGTTGGAGAGGACAGATTGAACTGTTGACTTCGATAGTTTTACGTAGGAGTCAGGTGGAGTGGGGTGGGGTAGGTGAATTCTAGGAAGTCGACACAAAATATAACAGCGTACGTTTTGTCTAAATTCATGTTCGTATATATTTTTAAAAACTTATTTTATAATATTACAATCATAAATAATAATTTAAATTACGAAGATAATAGTTAGCTTTGATTTAGAAATACTTTTGATTATATTATTTTCATGCGAACACAAAAATGAAGTTGTATATATTCAAAACGTATTTTTATTTGTTTAAATTTGTATCGACTAAGAAATACCTTATTGTTGAACCATATGAAATCTCATTTGATAAATGTAATGCTAATTTGAAACGTTTTCTGTTTATTTAAATAAATGTTTAACAGTTTTTATTCAACTTTACAGCCTAGAATTTCCTCTGGCATAATCTTTAAGCTGAACAAGGATCTGTGCTTAAATTAAATTAACTTTTTATTCAATTTTCTGAGCACAGTAGTACACTGGAATTCATGTTTTTTTAACGAAATTTATATTAAGATAATTGTTTGTCTGCACAAATAAATGTTTATCAAATTAAATCAAATACATACAATATATATGTCATCTATGATAACATGCAAATATTATAATATTATCGAAAATTGTATTAGATGTATTTTACATTTTACAGAAATATTTAGATATTTATTCTGATAAGAAAAATGGCTTGAAAATATATATTATCAGGTATTAATATAAATTTGCAATTTAAACGATATTAAAATAATGTACACACATTTTGTATCAATATTTGTAAACTATTACAAATCAAACTGATACACAAACGACTAAAACACGAGTCACCAAATGGCATGTATATAGTTTGTAATAACACTCATAATAAATATAAAAGAGGAATTAAACTATTAACATTTTAAATGTTATAAAAGTCAAGGAATAAAGAAAATGTTGTTCCAACATGATCTTCCATATAATGATATATTTCCTTGTCAAAAAGCTTTTAAAACTATTTAATTAACATAATTGATCAATGTTTAACATATCAGTAGTTCGTATTTTAAACTGTAATGACATTTCAAATAAAGCTATAGATATAATTATAACAATAAATTCATATTAAAAAAATTGAAAATGTGTTAGGACACTGTTATATAGTGGCGAGAAGTTTTTTGTTATTAAGCTCACATGTCTCGTGATAAACACATACGTTAAAATTATAAATGTATGCGCTTACAAAATATACACAGTATTTAGTTTCATGCATGTCAAAATAATTTTCTCTGATTATCGTCCAGTTACTTCCACCTTGAACAAAATGTTCCACTTTTGCAAGGAGTTATCTGATAATATTACAAATGCAATCCGGAGTTAAAACAATTATTTCGACGGAAAACATTGCCTTTTTGATGTGTTAATTCACCGTCTTAATCTAGCTGAGCGGTCTTGACATCTAGGACCGTATGCAGTTCACACTCAACTCGAGTTAAGATAACAAAAAAGTGTTATTGAAGAATCATTCAGTGGAGTAGCCGCCTTAAAAAATCAATCGGTTGTATGTCATCAACATCTGGTATGAAGCGTTCGTATTGAATCCTCCCTAGTTGACTACGTTTTGGCACTGTCATGCAGATACAATAACACACTGTCTCAGGAATAACATTTAGTCCATCGGGATAACAGTCGATTCTATGCATGTTGAGCATTGTTCAAATTTAAATATGTTTATATACTTTGTTGAAGCGTCCGTTATTTGATGAGATTAGCATTGCATTTGTCCATTGGTAACGATATTACATGTGTAGACTTGTGTCTCGAAGTCTTCCGAAACCAAATCAATAAATATATTTGTCGTCTCGGGTACTTCGTCCGAAATAGTATTTCTTGCATATTGCAATATTTAGATGGCAGATACATTTGTCACTTGATACTCCTGTAGTTGGATTGGGAAAAGACACGTCCAACAGCTATCGATATATATATATTAGATGTGTGTTAGATTGCATATTGGTTGCATCGTGCAATATTTTGGAAGGAGGGTTACTCACATCATTTGATACATATGTATTTTGATCAGAAAATATGCTAGTACACAATTGATCGTTCGGATTTGAGTCAGATTCTTCGATGGGGGTGTCATGTAATATTTCGACGGGTGGATCTATCACATCATGTGATACTCTAGTCGGATCTGGATAGACACATGTCCATAATCTATCTATCAAAGTTTTACACTGAGCATAGCATTAAGAGGTGATGGAATGGATAGGATAGGCGTTGACGTTGATAGCGTTGACGATGTTGAAAACGCTGGGAAATTATGCCAGCCTGCTTCATGATAGAACTTAATATTTCTGATGAAGCCTTCCTGGCTTATTTCCTCCTCCACCTCATCCACATAGACAATCGCTGTTTTCATCTTTACTACTTGAAATATCCGAAATATTCCCGAATACGGAATTCATCATTAAAAAAATAATGTTGATTGAATAGAAAAATAAATTCTGAGAGCGCTTACAAATACAAACGTTCGTGTCAAGAGACGGTACGGAATTTTTCTAATAAAAATGATGGAGGGTGGTGGGGGGTCAATTAAAAAAATATATTTAAGTCTAGTTTGCAATATTAACAATGTTTTTTTAAAATACATTTATTTATATATTTATTTGGGGGCAGAGGTGGGTAGGTCACAGGTAATGGTCAAAAGTCAATAGGTCAAGTGATGTGTTCGAATCCACCCTTCGTATACTACTTAGCATTGATGCATGCTTATTTTCACTTCGGAAATATCTGACTTGAGCTTTTTGAAAACATTTGGTTATAGAATTCCACAAAACCAAAATACCAATGCATTTTCAAAAAACTTTGCACTTCCCATTTTAAAACTTTATCCTTGAGTATATAATGTCAATATAAAGAGAAATGTAAAGTATTTTTATTGATTATTATCCAATCCATGTTCTTATCAAGTGTTCCAATGTAGCGCAAGCTCCACTATAAAAGGCTAACACACTATACCTTGTAATAGGATGACTTGCTGCTTCAATGATGTGTTTAATTTGACGCAACGTTAGACTCTCTCTAAAGATACTTCATTCGGTAATAAAATCTAATCTCTTTAATAATATAATATACAATTTGTTACGTGTACGTAGCCTGTCATATGAAATTGTTCATAAAGCCCTTCAATTCATTTAGATATCTTTGACATGCTTGAAAAAACGAGCTACATTATTTGTAATGAATATTATAGTGTCGAATGTACTATTATTGAAATGTAATTATATTTTAAACGGTAGTAAATGTATTTTATTCTATTTTGAAAAGGGAATGTGACGCACAAGAGAGCAAATATTATGACTAATTTGATGAATTATTTGATAAAGTAGTTAATGATGATAATGTAAAAAGCGATCAACCATTCCATATCCTCAAAGTGAATGATGTTCTCATAATTTAGATAGCGTCATAAAGAGATTCGACACGATCACAATGATGTCATTCATGTTATGGACAATCTTATTTTGATATATTTGATCATTTGTTTGGAGAAATCACCAGGCAGTTCGATTACATAAACTATCATATTCCGCGTAACATTAATCGTTTTTTATTGAAAGCTGCCTTTGGCAATATACAAATCCTCCGAATAATGATACGAAAAGTATGGACAATATGAACTATCCAAAACATAATAATCTAAATTAATATAGTTGTTATTTTTAGAAATACGTAAAGTATTTATTCGTTATACGAGGGTGATTTAAGGGATTTTAACAATCACTCTAAATGATAAGTAATCTGAGTTTAAATATAATATTACGATTTTATTGAATAATAAGTACAATTTTTAAATATTCATATATATAGTAATTGATTTCAAGATATCGTAGCAAATTATAATAATAAGTAATGACAATGCGCAGAGCCAGTATGAACAATAGAGAGGCAGCGCACTACCGGTTTCGAGCTATTCAGCTCTGATCAGGAACCCTCGTCTCTTGTATATATTTTGTAAATCAATTAAAAAGCGCCTATTACGTAATATTTACCTATTTTATAGTTATAAGCATTACTACATCTAATATATTTAAAATAATCAAATATTTTATACAACACTAGATAACGTATTGGAATAAATTGCTTTCAATATAATATTATAATAAAAAAATATCAATTCAAGTGTAAATGTAATTCATCATTTACAAAAATACGCGCATAATTTATTTAATATTCAAAGTTTAAATTTACAAAACAATCTGAAATACACAATATCTAAATAATCGCATATATTCTATATGTTCGCTAAATATTCGCGAAAAAGTTCGCGAATGTATATATTCGCATTTACTTAAAAAAATGATAAAATCATTGAAAAGTGTATTAATGGATTCAACTAAACAACAATTAAACATATATTAATAACATACGAAATTATACTTGCTTATCAAATAATATTTTTGGCTTTACGAAAATTGTGGATTTCGAAATTGATTAATATTATAACAGTTGCAATATTTTTTCAGTTATTGAAATTGAACATTTAGGGATACGAAACTCTATGTACACAAAATAAGTTTTATCAAATTATGTTAATCATTTTAGATATACATATATTATTTATTTATATCATACATTTATTTTAATAACCTATGCATGGTAAATCGCTAGTTTTGATTAATGAAGAATACATAATATCAACAATATATACTTTTGTCATTGATAATGTCATCTGCTACGTATTTGCAATTCATTTATAATTTAATTAATAACGAAAGTGATATAGCACAAAACGACGGTGCATGATTTACTACTGTTAATCTTAGTATGAACATGTTACAAATATGAAAATATCTGTTATTATCTATAGTTCCAATTTTTGTTCAAGTTTTTAAAATACGTGACCTATTTTAAATTATAAATTCAACTACTGTATGTGGAAGATTGAATATCTGTATTACGTAACATAGACGTGTTATTATTTAACTGATTCATCAATTCAATTATCGATCAATGACACTCTACAATATAAAGGTTTACCACTAAATATATTTTAGAATGTGAAAAAGTGTTTAATTATAAAAGACGAAACAACAAAATAAATGAAGAACTTTGACATACAATTGTGAATTCATTTATTTAGGAACTTGTTCCACGAATAACATAACGTTCCACTTTGAGTTCAATGGAGGAACATTGTTGATTTGAGCCACATACATATATATAATCAACATAGAGTTATAAAGGAGAGAATTTGATGTTGATATTATATGGAAACTGTACTGTGATCAATCCGCTTTATACCTAGATTCATAAGTAGTTGTCCCTCCATCTAGAGCATTTCTACAAATATAAAAAAACATCAAAGTCATCTTTATATAACATCATCAATTACATAAAATGTTTTAAGTGTGATGAATTTATTTATGCTTTTTATTTCAACTACAATAAAACGAATTTTATTTATAATTTAAGATCATTCATAATTGAAAATATAGTGTTAACAAAGTTGAATAATTTAGTTTGCAATAAAATATCTAAAAACGACGAAACAATAAATGTTTCATATGGTAGAACAAAAATAACTCAAATCTTGACAAATATCTTTTTAATGATTTAGAGAGAACACGAAAGTTGGCGGAACATCTTGTTATAAATGAGAATTGTGATAGTGGACCTGAATTAGGGGAACCTATCGGTATGAAACTAATATGTAACTATGACAACCAATCAAATTACATGGAGTGGGGGGTGGGAAATTTGTCGTATTGTGGAGTATACCATCAATTGTGAAAAACGCTTTGAGGCGTCGTTTAACATCATAATCTGAATGAAAACAATAAATAAGATATATTAAAAACAAATTAAAACAAAACCAGTTGATGTGATTCAGTTTAATGTAAAAAAGACATAGAAATAAAACTGATGTGTTTGATGATTAAGATAATTATAAAATCAACAAAACTTAATAAAATGCATTCGTGTAGTCAGAACTGTTAGAGTGGAAGATAAATGTCTTCAGATATTTATTATTTCATGTTCGAGTTTACTAAATAACAATTGTATATTTTAATGTTTTGAAAATTGTTATATTTTTATTCGGACTAGAAACATAATGTTAAAATAAATATTTAGTATTGAAGAAAATGTTCAGCTAAAAACGATAATAAAATAATTCACAAATATTCTGTATCACTATTCGTAAACTATTTAAAGTCAAACCGATAAAAAATGATAAAAACTGGATTCATCAAATAGTGCATTGTAGTTCGTAATAAAACATTATAATCGATGAAAGAGATGAATTAAACTACCGATAGTTAACACTTTATAAATATTTATAAATTAAGATTATTGAGTTCGAACATGATTTTCCATGTCATTATATATTTCATTGTAAATGGCTTTAATAACTATTTCATTAAAATAATGCATCAGTGTTTCAAATATTATCTGTGAAATAGATTTTAAAATATTAATATTGATGTTATTTTCATTAACATTATCATGACAAATATTTAATATTAAATAATTCTGAAATGTTCTGAGACCCTGTTATATGGTGGCCGAGAAGCCTTTTTATTAAGACATACGTTAACTAATAAAAGCATGCGTTTAAATGGTAACTGTTTAGTGTTAAACTCGAGTTTTCAATGATAAACGTTTCTATTTTATAATCTTAAGTTTTGTTTAACTACTATTTGTTTAAAATAACGTCCCTGACTTTCATTATTCTGATATTTATGCAACTTTTATTTAACTTAAATTTAATTCATTCTTATGTTCAATACACTTCAGACAGCTGTTAAAGAATCCAACTTTTACATTTGTCTAGCAACTACTGCAATGTTAATAATATTTACTTTTAATTAAGTTTGTGAATGTATTTCATATCAAAATTGAAAATATATAACCGTACAACATCAATTCTATATATTCATATAATGTGCTCAATTTAAGTTTTGATGACAATTTTAAATCAAGATTGCAGTATATTATAAACTATAGTACATATGTGGATGTGTGTATATACATTCGATTTAAATAAAAACAAAATATGTGTATTTGACCATAATTTAAAAATTCATGCATTCGTGTAAAACATTTTGAATATGAGTTATGATATATATTTTATTAAGATTCAAATGAAAATTATACTTATATGTTTAATACTAAAAAGTGGACTTTAATTCCTTCTTTGGATATATAATTGTATATTTATGCATTATAGTACTAAAAAATTAAATAGTCCAGTAGTATATGAATGGGCCATTCAACGAAATTAATTCTCCGCCCTAAACCGAAACAGAAACACGCCTTTTTAAAACCGCAAACGAAACACTACCCACGCTAAAACCGAAATACCCCTGAAAGCCAAATTGACACCCCCCCACCCATCAATTAGAATCGAGTATTTATGTTTTGATTACTATGGCTTCCTATTGGCAGATTTAATCAAGCTCAAGGTAGTTTCAAATTAAGACAAGGTGCAGACAAGGTAACAGAGTTCGATTTTACTAATTATACATTTATTCGAGGTATGCTATTGGTAGTTATTGATATTGATAAATCCAATACGATGCATCGTGACTATATAATGTCAGTGACTGTATAATGTAGAATATATATATATATATATAATAATATAATAATAATAATAATAATATAATATAATAATATATATATATATATATACATAATAATCTAAATGAAAAGATTATCAAAAATATGTTAATTACATTTTTAATTTATGTATTTCATAATATTTATATTTTTACCCTGACAATTAGATGAATATTTTAAAATAAGTGTATGTATAACAAATATTATTATCAAAAACAAATTATAAAATCATACATTTAATATTAAATATGGTATAAAATTGAATCTTGATGGGTAAAAATAAAGTTATTTTAACAATGAAAAATATATATCACAATGCAATTTCAATCTATGAAATATATAGAAGTATGGCAATTATTACTTTCGTATTGTTTTTTAATTGTTCAACCCCGTAAAAATGAGTCTTTATATTAATAGAGTTAATCCTTATCATCAATGCAGGACGGGTAGCTCAGTCGATATAGCATAACTCGTTTTAACCTGATGCTTCAATAGTTCAAGTTCATGCTAGGCCGATATATGTGATGTTTATTTTACATTCATTTATGACTAATATATCGTTAACATGTTACCTTACAATCTATGGAAAATATCGAATTGTAAAAAAAATTAAACCCTATCTACATATAAATTAAAGTACATAACTATTTTTTATTATTAAATATATAAATTAATTACATAATATTGATATATTCTATATGAATATATATATGTATATATATATATTATAATAAAGTATTATTATAATAGTTTTGTATAATAATATTTTAGAAAATTAAATTATAAACTTCATTTCATTATTTAAGGTAAAATTATTTTAAAAGGTGTACCATGGACCAAATTATAATGTGATTGTCCAAGTTATGACTACTTAATATGTTAGTAATACAGTACAACATACAACTCAGGGAATAACTGACACAATTACTATTTGTATATTTACTAACTGTTTAAACTCACTTTTCCAGTTTATGTTTTATTCCTTTATAAACGTATTAAGTGTTATCATGTTTATAAATCATGTATAAATTCAATAAGTGGTGATAATAGTCATATTTTAATATATTAACGGCATGACAATTTGTTTATTGTCACGTATCCCGAATAAGTATTAAAAAAAGTATTTTTATTAGAAGAAAAAAAAACACGGAGTCTGTAATCTTCTGATACAAATTCGATCGTATGTAAATTGACTTTAAATGTACGACGTTTCAAATATAACTGCGCTAGGAAGCAGCTGTAATCAAGTAAAGATATGATAACTTATTATAGAGAACAGTAAAATAGAGTTATACAGAAATGGCCAATCAAAAACGTACAGAAACAGAGTAACAAGCGAACTATGGTAAATAAAAATCACATTGGAAAAACCGCAAAAAATAAAATTGTATTTTTTTAAACTGTTTTGAGAAATTCGTTTCTTTAATGGCATATTATACACCAAACTATACAGTAAAGATATCCACAGGGTGTCATTATCCCCTTGAACTAGATTATCCCAGTTTCTCTAAACCAAGGAATAGTTTTTGGAGAGTTTCGACGAGCAGAAGCCGGAGCGAACAACAGAAGATTGTCCAAGGAATCGATTGAAAATATAATCAAAAGGGACACTACCAAAGAACATCAAATGCCCCGACGCCGATGAAATTAAAAAAAAACGACCCATGGCTGAAAACCGGAGAGCAAACCTTGAAGACAAAGTTCGCCTATGGTTCGATTCCGGAAAATCATTAAGACATCCTTTTCACTCCCCGAAAGAGTGCCTGTCTTGTCCACATAATCGTGAAACTTGTAAATCGAGTCAAAAACCAAATAACTGTCTCCTTAAAGACCTAGTGTACGGGAGTCAATGCCGGCCACACGTGCAACCCAAATATATATATATCGGAGAAACAAGCAGAACTGTGGGAACTCGATCAAAGAACACTTTTGAGGAAACTACCCTTCAGCTGTGACAGACCATTTCCATAACATACCTGGATTATCAGACCTAACTGAGTTAATCCATTGGCGTATCATACCTCATGCGATCAATTCAAACAAGAAGAGAACATCAATAGCGGAAGCTCTCATATCGAAAACAGCCGCTGTGACTCTAATGAATGGGTGTACAAGTATGAGCTTACAATTTATCTCATACTGTAGTAATACACACACACACCTAACTGTCTTTCCCCCCTCTCTCTGTTTTATACATGCAGATAGAATACATATAAATAATACCTACCTACCTACATAAAGGCTTGTTCGCTTGTTCGAATTAGAATCTGAAAATGTTTTGTTTTCTAATAAAAATGCTTTTTTTAAATATTAACAGCAGTTAAAAATATATCCGAATTAATTTTAATATAGACGAAATATGTGAATGTATCTTACTTCTGGATTTCAAAAAATTTATTAGATTTTGTTGTTCTTTAATATGGATCTTGTGGGATGTAAGTATTTGCTGTTTTTCCTCGACGTGTGCCATAATTTTTCTGGTTTGTTCCTGAACGACTGACAGCATATGAACGATTTGGTTTTGCACCTTTGTTGTGTATTTTTTAATAGGAGGTGCTGAAAAATATAATAAACAGGAGTATTTACTTCTGGCATATTTTCATTTCAGACAACAAAATTGAAAATGTTTTGAATAACTAAAACGATATTGTAGCATATTAGAACATAACATTGTCATATAAATAATTTATGAAATACACCTTGATCCCGAAACCAGCCATCAGAGCCTTCTGATGAATACATGATCTTACTAACTGTTAAATAATGCACAATAGTTTTATTGTTATTGCATACATAAAGATAATCAGTAAATCAATAAAACATTCATTTTTTAATATATAAATCAACATAAATATGGTTGATCAAATCTAAACATTATTATAATGTGTTAATGACGAAATGATATTAATTCTACTACATGTAAGTTGTTCATTCTGTATTATAACACATGAATAAAGACAAACACGCGATTCAAGTATTTAACACATAATAAAACAGTTACATATATGAATAACTAAATCATTCGATTTGAATATATCAAACAACTTCTAGAATTTCTTCTGAATAACTATATCATTAGAATCGAACACTCATATAAGACTCAAACAGAAGAACGAGTAACTATAGACTCACACAGACACTCATTTCATCATTATCTTTATATTGACAATGCTTAACAAGAGGCGATTCTCAGGTCATCTGATCATTTAATAGCAACTATAAGTCGACAATACCATACCTGTAAGAAACACTATTATGTCTATCCACTAAGGATTGTGAAATGTTACTTCTGATTTTCAATTCAGTTGAAAACATTATGCATTTTATTCACAAAACTATCAAACAATAAAACATTTAACATTTTAAAATAAAACAAATTAATGGAGAACAAAGCAAGCTTCTCATATACAAAAGTTCCCACCATCTATCCATATTGGACATGATTTTCATCAATATGCAGTAGAATTGAATATGCAGAAAAAATGCTAAATTTAAATAAGATTGGAAATAGGAAAAATATTTATTCTTAACCTTTATTATTATAGTAATTATTTATATTTATGAATTACTAATTTAAATTTCAACATTTCGACTTCAGATACATTAACAGTAAAAATATTTATCAAAAATTTGTGATCGAAATTGCAGACTAGATTACCTTTTCCTAATATGTATGTTTTAATATGTGGAATTATCATTTATTAAAGGAAAACAACTTTTTGTCCTCAAAAGGTTCATGTCGATGTATTAAAGATTATTGTGTTTGTTATATTGCAAAAAGTTGTCAAAAAGAAGTTTGATATATATTAAAGTTGTAAAATAAATAATCGTTAAAACTAATAGTAGTTATACACATATTATTATAATTATTTCGTTTAATTTTTTAATTTTATAAAACTATTGCATATTTTAATTTGGAAAAAGATAAAACATATTAAATCAAATGTCTGATATATTCAAAAAACATTTAAATTTTGAAAATTAATAACTAAAAGTAAGTGATTATTAGTCTTTAAATTATTCTATGTTTTGTCATTTTTAACTTTATTTACAGTGTTTCATCTCGTTTTACAAGAAACATGTCAACTATGACAGCTTTATGGGTAAGTAGGACTCTTTTAATTTATATACAGTATGTATACATTCCGCTATTTATTACGATTTCCATATCATAATATATATAGTTATAATATTTTCAAATCATGTTTATTTATTTTTTTAAATTATATTATATTTCTAAAGACTGAAAAAACATAACATATTGTTAATATGTTAGTGTAGTTTTTTTCTCATTCGTTATCTTTTTCTTTTATTCTCTGTCAATCTTACCCACTCCTTTCTCTCTTTCTTTTTCTAATGCCTCCTATATCAACAAAATATATAAAAATTAAAAATAAGAAAGAATCAAAAATTATCAAAGCAATTGCCAAATATAGTAGGTAACAAAATGATGTAAAAGTATTAATATGATTTAATATAAAAACAACAATAGGTACGGACCGGATTCAACAGTGATCAGACAACATAGAGCCAAAAATATTGATTACAATTTGTTTTAAAATTAAAAATATAAAAAAATTGTATTCTTTAAAACAGCTCTGGAATAAGAATCATTTTAAAAAGTGGAAGAGGTGACTGAACATTGATGCGGGACTTTGGACTCTCAGCGGCGGTTCACCGGTTTATGTGCGCATAGTTTAGAACTTTAAGTATAAACTTGTAAAAACCTTAAAAGGCGCTGTAGTGGAATTTGGGAAATGATATTGTCAAAATATTTAAACTAATTCTCATCTGATTTTACATATATGTACAATGTATAGTGTCCTTGTGTCCTGATATATATAGCAAATAACTACAGAAATGGAATAATTACAATTATTCAATTGAAAATGAGGTGACCAACATAGAGACCGTGCGTACACATTCACTGACTCTACATTAAGTAAAGTACACAGATGACTCACTGTGACATATTTTTTATGATAGACAGTATGTTGTTTTTCTAGAAGACAATATATATTTCATTCTGTGAAGCTTTAACCCTTTTTTATAAAAATTTGTTTTATAAACATTATGGGAAATATAGATTGGCATATTTGTACCCTTTTTTAATATTCAGATTGTATTTAAATCTTAATTGCATTAAACAACTTCATGGTACATCAAATGACATGTTTTCTGAGTTTTTTCTCTTTGTCAAATGTGTCATTATCTCTGTACATTATTCTATATTTATTTCCCTCTTTCTTTCTCTCTCTCTCTCTCTTTCGTTTTCTTTTTTAATTGTTTTATTTTCCTATATCCATATCGTTTTACTATGAGTAATAATTAAACGCAAAGTCGGCACAAATAGCATAATAACAGAGCACTTCCGGTTTCGAGCTGTTCAGCTCTCATCAGGTATACTGACTTCCAGATTGGCAAGTATTACTTATTAAAAACACTAGACAAATCGTGTATAAAAGCAATTTGAATAATAGCATTAACATTTTTTAAGACATGTGCATTAAGATAACTTACTAATCTCCATTACTTACAGAAAAGAATATTTTACCAGGAATAACGTAGCATTAAATGTTTTACAGTTTTTGTTTGAGGATTATTTTTTAAATATTATCTTATAATAAAACTTCATCTGCAATCGACTTGTAATAATCGCTATTATCCATTAACACATGATACCTTGGTGACACACTTTTTATCGCCATTTTATTTGTCGTCGACAAAAAACAATATCTGTTCAACAGATTTTTGTGCCTCGCTTGCCCTCTCTTTTACATAATTATATCACCTTGATCTGATTACTAAAATGCTGACACTTCATTGCTACCTGTTTGCAACAACATTTAATCAATCAGTATGCAACAACAGTGAATCAATCAGTGTGCAACAACAGTGAATCAATCAGTGTGCAACAACAGTGAATCAATCAGTTTGCAACAACAGTGAATCAATCAGTGTGCAACAACAGTGAATCAATCAGTGTAACAAGTGAATCAATCAGTGTGCAACAACAGTGAATCAATCAGTGTGCAACAACAGTGAATCAATCAGTGTGCAACAACAGTGAATCAATCAGTGTGCAACAACATTGAATCAATCAGTGTGCAACAACAGTGAATCAATCAGTGTAACAAGTGAATCAATCAGTGTGCAACAACAGTGAATC
>JAUZND010029259.1:0-23303 GCA_034780555.1 Coelogynopora nodosa
TTTCAAATTTCAATTATTTTTGAAATCTTTGAAAGATATTTCAAAGATTTATGCAAGATTTCTAAGAAATTTAATTTCTTTCAAAGATATCAAATTTTCGGTTCACTGGGATTCAGCTGAAAGATTGTTTGAGGTACCTTCGAGTCGGTGTGGTTTAAGAAGTTTGTCCATACTTTATTGCTGAATAAATTATAATAAACGTATATAACTCTTTAACTGTAACGTTTTATTCAGCAATAAAGTAAACGTAAATATAAATATAATTAAACTAACATTAACATAGATTCAAAATACAAACATAAGGAATAGATAGTATACATCGATATCAGTAAGCAAACAAGTTTATAGTTATTGAATGTAAATTATTATATTACATGTATTATGGTCATATATTGCACGATAATTTCAATGAGGATTCTGTCCGTATTTATTCCTCGTCTGACACTGATTAATTTGAGTTTGATTTCCTGTTCGACATCTTGTGTTGATTGATATCTATGCACTAGGGCAACCTTGATAATTTCGTTTCGTCGGTATCTGTGCAGAATTAGTTTAAATTGACTTTTCAGTTTTGAAGGTAATCGATTTCTTGAAGAATATTTCCGAAATGTAACAACTCTTTTGTGTTAAATGGTAGAAGAGTCGATCGTAACAATTAATCCTTCATCGAAGTAAGCTCTCGTGCGTTTTAACAGTACCTTATGTACACGCAGTAAGTTTGCATGAATTCAAACAATAGCCTTTTTACATTTAGAAAAATTATTATTCATGATTGATTCATGAGACATAATTCATGAGACATAATTGCTGTTTTTTAGCTATCTAGTTGGTTGTATTTAGAGTATATTTTTGGAATCATCTTATCTGATTATGAGTTCACTTATCTGATTAGATGTTCTCACACAGAGCATGTTTCATACCATGTTGTTTTAATTAATTCCAGTTGGTCATATAAGTGAATTTTCACCAGATTATCAAATAATGTAATCATTATGCATGAGGGTTTTTCTAATAATTTCGATGGTCTACAACATGGTTCATTTACAATATTTGATATATTTTCTTACATGTTAGGTATGATTTATTATATTTTTTATGTTTAAATTGTCCTTTGGTGATACTTGTTGGTTATACAAAACATACAATTTGAATAATCTGTTTTGTTTTAAATTGTCTTAATTAATTCCGTTTGGTCATATAAGTAAATTTTCACCAAATTATAAATTCAGAATCTAATTCCCTTAATTTGAACAATTTAAGCACACATGATTAATGAGATTCAATGACATTTATTATTTAATTATTTCAAAATTTTGTAGTATTAGACAGAGTAGTAAAGTAAGCATAACAAATGTCACTAATACTTACACATGCATATGCTCAATCGCGTATGCTTATACTTGTTGTATACTAAGATTTAAAAAATCTTCAATTCTTTTAGTTATTTGCCCCTCAGGAACTCCGAGGAGGTATGATAATGCTGTACCGGAATGCTTTGATAGTACCGCATGTTTCAAGTATGGCTCAAGATTCGACAATACACTACCGTTATGCCACTCATTGTTGGAATATTTTGGAATCATCAAGTTCACTCTTCTCCTTCTATCCTTTGACTTTGTAAAAAAATAGTACCTATATTAGTCTAAGGAGAAAATTCATTTCATCTACATCAATACGCAACTCTTGCCTCAATTCGTAGCCCTACTCATTGTTGTCGATATGTGTTTGTGTCATGAATGTTTCAAACTGTTTGTCACGTCTGCAGCATCCGTCAGAATTTTGGACATCTCAAGAGTAAAGTTATAAAATAAGTCCAGAGAGAAAGCGACAGCAAATACGACCGTTCATGTCGAGAATTTGAAGCAGAATGCAATTATGCTTTAACACTTACTTGACCGTTAGGGGGTTTGACAGGCCCCCTCGTTCATATTTTTTAATTAAAAATTGAAATAGAGAATCGATTGACTTGAAATTCTGACATTATGTATGAAAATTATGTGACAAGCAAAAGCAAAATTATAAACGACGCTGAATTAGTATATACATATACGACCGGACGCTGTATAAATACACGTATCAGATAATGAATCTGCTAGGCAATTAGAGCGCAAACTGGCTCTGCTTGTAAATTTAATCGATAAATACGACATAGCACTATAAAAACGATATAATTGAATTAGGTGAACTCGTACCTACATATTTCATTCCATCTACTCTCCTATTTTGCTCCTACCTACTTATTGTAATATGTTGTACTATTTGAAGAGAAATATTAAAATGTTACTAATTTATAAAAAAGGTCTGTTAGACCCCCTTACGGTCAATAACGTTATACGAAACACTCGGTCAAGTACGTGTTAAAAGCTTATCTTTTTA
The DNA here is from genome assembly GCA_034780555.1 of Coelogynopora nodosa. NCBI lineage: Eukaryota > Metazoa > Platyhelminthes > Proseriata > Coelogynoporidae > Coelogynopora > Coelogynopora nodosa. The sequence continues at coordinate 2,377 of JAUZND010029259.1, forward strand.
TACTTCAGATGAGGGAGATAAATCTGTAAGTAGCAAAATTAAGCTGAGTGAACGTCTGCATCCTCATTCAAATATATAACAATAGCACATCACAATAGTAAAATTTCATCAAAAATTTTAAAAATGGTCTAAAAACAATATTCATAATTAAGTAATAAGATTATATTGTAATTAGACACTACTTAAAATGTTTAAGGTTATATACTACTTACAAATACTTGCAATTAGTATAAAAATATTTCTCTTATATTTTTTAGTCATCTTACCAACTTTGGTTGTCATAGGTTCCTACCCTAAAAAGATATACACAATTAAAGATTTTGGCGCAGTAATGATCCATAATGATCCGGATCGTAAAAAATAAAATAATTGGGGGGGTTATAGTCAAAGGTCAAGTGGTACGGTTGAATCTATCATTCCTATACTACTAACATTAACTATTAATTAATAAACATCTACATTAAATATAAATTAATAAGCATTAACATTAATTAATAAACATATTCATTTATATGTTAATATCAACATTAAATAATTAATAAAATTAATATTAACATTCAATAATAATTTATAAACATTAACATTAAATATAAATTAATAAATATTAATATTAACATTAAATTATCAAAAAGTAAACAAATAGTTTGACTATTTAGTAAATTATAATTTTAAATGTTGTATTTTGATAAGGATACCTATATGTAAATTATACATAAGTATAATATTATTATTGATATCTTAGTCATTCCAAGTTTGTAGGGCACGTCAACGTCGTAATCTTCCAAAGGTAAAACATGGCTCGAATACTCTTTCCATCGTATAACTTGTAGAAACGGAGGCATGTAACTATGGTCAGAATCAGCAGATAAATAAGCATGATAAAAAGTATTAGGCAGACCATCAGTATTTTTGCGCTTCCATAAATAAATCCATTCTCTTAACTCCAGTTTTAGAGAAGAGGGTGTGGTCAGATCATCTGACCAGTAAGTCAGCTTTGCAGCAATACTGTCCAGGTCTTCAGAATCATGAATGATTACTGCCGGAATTAGTGAAAACAGATCTCTTCCAGGTCTACTTTTGCTATCAAATCTGGAGCACATTTCTTGCAACAAGTGATCCAAAAAGTGGGATAAAAACGTTCATTTTGTAGTAGGCCTACTGTGCTGGTGTAGAAGCATTTATATTTGAGCAATGTTTTTGGTGTTGCACAATTCATGGCATTTCAACAGGTGCCCCAACTTTTTCTGCAATCATCTCAGCATCCCTAAACCACTCAGAGTACATCTTCATCGATTTCGTTTCTCACATTTCTAAGATGTTCAATAGTACTATCAATCATTAAGTATGCCTCATGGACATCAGCACCATTCTTTTGTAACTTTGATGCAATTCCCTTAACAAAATGCAAACTATTTTTAGTAGTGATGAAAGCTATAATATGCTTAAATAATGTCAATGTTGAGAAAAGGCCTTGCATTTTTATTCTTGTTTCCTTATCACAGTTCCAGGAATCTATCTGATCATTGTTCAGAATTTCATCCACACATTGACAGACATGAGGATACAGATTGTAGAAGTTTTCATAACACTTATTCCTTTCAACCTATCTCATTTTACACAGACCTTTCACCTTTCTAACAGATATTTTTTGTGTCCTGACTGTTGAAAACTTTTTCAAAAAATCATTGACGTTTAGGTGAGAGATGAAAAAAAAGAAATGTTTCATTAATAGAATTGGCCATATTTCTGATATCGGGGATTTTGCAGGAGGCAGCTCTTGACAAATTTAAAATATGACTGTTACAATGCGTATAAAGAGCTCGTGTTGCTAGTGATCGAATATAAGCTTGTACTCCAATATTCAATGATGACATTGCTGAAGTTCCATCATAAGACTGGCCTCGAGCCTTATGAATGTCAATTCCACGTTTTGCTAAACAATCTGAAATAGCCTTTGCTATATCTTCTCCTTTAGTTCTCTCAAGGTGAACAAAATCGAAAAATATTTATTTTTACCTTGGTCCTTGCTAAAGGTATCCAAAAATCGTAAACATACGGATAATACCTCACAGTTAGCAAATTTATCAGTAACTTCGTCCCCGATAATAGTAAAAAAAAGCATCGTCTTCTGACAAACATTTTGTAATTTTAGTTCTAATATAGTCCCCGATTAATTCAATGATTTCGTTTTGGATGGTTTTGGAAGTACATCTTGCATTTTTTCGACCATTTTGCAAGTGTTCTTGCAATATAGGATCAGAAGATGCCATGGCATTCAATATAGGTAGAAAATTACCCATGTTTGATTCTGTACTGGATCCATCATCTCTGTGCCCTCACAATGGAACATTTTGCCTACCACACACTAAAATTGCCCCTATTACAGATTTCAGAATATGGTTATTTGTTTTGAACAACAGTCAATTACTTTCTGATAAAAGATTAGGCAAGGTTTTTTTGGAACATTAAAATTCTTGCATAACTCGCTTCCTGCATTGACTGCCTGTCTATGATATGATAATCTTGAGTGGTTTTCAAGTATACCTCCCTCTCAGTTTCGAAACTAAAACACCGGATTTCATCTTTTCATTTTTTGGTGGAAACAAAATGCAGTACTTGCACAGACCACTCTGACATAAAGGACTATAAACTAACCAACTGTATTTATCGAGCCATGCTTTTTGAAAGGTTAAATTGTATGAACATTTGGTACTATTACGCACTACTGTTTGTTTACATTGTGAAATTGTTTGATTATTTGCGACAACATGGTTACATAAATAATTGTGTTTATCAGTAAATGTTAAAGATGACAATACAACCTGACCACTGACAATATCGCCGACATCTCGACAAGCACTACTAAAATAATTAGCAGCACCGATATGAGGAGCTTCCATCTCAGAAGGGCCGGCAGATGAGGCTTCAGTAGAGGGGCCGTTGAGGAGCGATTCCATCTCAGAGGGGCCGGCAGATGAGGCTTCAGTAGAGGGGCCAGTGAGGAGCGATTCCATCTCAGAGGAGCCGGCAGATGAGTCTTCAGAAGAGGGGCTGGTGAGGAGCGATTTCATCTCAGAGGGGCCGGCAGATGAGGCTTCAGTAGAGCAAGGTTTGAACCAATAATGAAATTGTTTTTAAGTTAATAGGCCATATGAATAATAAGTGAGTTTCTCAAATAAAGTGAGTTCTCACAACAAAAACTTAATTTGCTATGAATAAAAAGTAAGTCAGAGTTTGAGATTGATGAAAATCAATGAAAATATAGTGAAAAATAATTTTTTAATAAAATGTCGCAAAATGTGAGAAGTGAGACGTAAACTTTATTCATTAAGTTTCTCATTCTTACTTCTCGATCTCATTTCTCACTTATTATTCATACGCCCTAATGTATCTTATAATAGTTAGCATAATAATAAAAAAAATTAATAATTTTCAAATACTTACCAATTTCATTTTCTTTGCTTCTCTCTGCATGTCCTCTTGTTTTCTCTTTCGAATTCTATCTGCACGAGGCATTTTTCTTCCCAACGAAACTATAGCAAATTTAAGGCAGATTTTTACTCAGTAAAAAACTGAGTTACCAATGCAGCAGAAATGTATTGATCTATCTAAAGGTTGATTGTCTCGCACAAACTGCAGAGACAATAATCTCTTAGCCAAACTTAATTCTGATTGGATGGTGGATTGAAGCAATTAGAAGCAAAGCGCTGTGCATTATATAGTAGGTACTATCCATCGTCTATATACTTAATACAGGTAGGTAGTGTTACGATTTTTGTTAAGAGGCATAGATTGACACACGATCAGCGCATACAAATTAATTCATAAAAAATATTTCATGGAAAGTGCATTTTTATGTATAAAAAGGGCACCATAAATAATTAAAGGGGGGGTGTACACCCTGAACACCCCCCCCCCTGTATCCGCCCCTGGTAATTACTTTTTTATTAATTAAAAAGTTCCAGCTAGTTCGGGTTTTTAAAATGGTAATTTTCAACATAAATAGGTATATATAACTAACAATTTCTCTGGTTTAAAAAAATGTAGAGCTCTACTACTTAGTTATAGCATGGGGGCAGTGTCCTAATCATTAGCATGCTTGTAAGTAAAAAATATTCATATGTCAACAATTTACAGGGAAATCGACTTTATTCAAAAAAGTTTCAACAAACAATTCTGGAGAAAAGTTGATTATTAATTTGTTGTCTATGTGCTGTTCATGATGGTTCAAAAGTAGAAGCAGTAAATAACACATATTTCTTGGTTTTAGAAGATGGACAAATATTGTATCATTATTTATTTGACTAAAGCCAATGGTCTGATTGTTTGTCATGATATGTGTTGACAATAGAAAAATGTATTATATTATCTGTATGTGAATTTGTGTACATTTGAAGCTACAATTAACAGTTTAGTTACAATACAGAAAAATGTCAGAATGAAATGGGTTCTATAGTGTACATAAAAAAATATAATAAGACATTTAATTATGTGCAATTAACTAATGTGTCTCATAGTGTAGAACCTCCGATTCAGCTTTTAATCACTGTAATTGCAGTGCATAATTGGTTAAACACTACTTCAAGCACTGTCTTCTGTATTCTTTTTCTTTTTGCAGCTTGTCCTAATGAAATATAATATGGTACTCATCCATTACGAGTCGATGAACAATTGGAATGATCCAAAACCATTGCTTTTATATTGTACCTCGTGCTGTTTGTTCAAACAATCAGCATGAATGAATATCCCACCAGCAAGTGTGTTTCCCATAGACAACACCATCCTGTATATCTTTTCTTTAGCTACTGAGGGATCCTGGACATATGATTTTGGAAATTTGTCACAAAAATGCTCATAACAAGGATTACATCTGATTAACACCCAATCTCCACATTAGAAGAAAGTGAAGGCAGAACCTTGAATATTAGGAAAACTTTTGGCCTCTGTCAAAATATGTTTTAATGCTATTTCCTTGAGTACCACAGGCTCCATTTTTGTTGGTGTCTCTTCTTGAATTCTCAACTTCTGTAAAATTGCAGCTAATTAACAATTTATATCTTTTAAATGAGAAGATGTGAAATCTGCAGGACTGAACCTCTCTTTTCCAATGACATATTTGATGTAGTAGGAATCTCAACTTCCTCTTGGATGACAGGATTATCTTCTGATTCAGGCACTGTTGTGATGGATGGAATAGTAGATAGTGTTCTAAGTGCATCTTTGTGATCGGCTCTAACAATATGTTAATGAATGTCATACTGCATCCATCACTCTTGTGATTTGCCTGACAGTGACATTCATGCATAGTGGAATGACCTCAACACACAGTCCTCTTGTATTTTAAACATGTATGTTGATTTATCTTATCTTCTTTTGCCCTCTTCTTTACTCACTGAGTTAACACTGTCATCAGGTCATGGTCTTTTGAACATCAACATACATTGTGGTTAGGGTTAGGGGTTAAAAGGGATATATATTAGAACACTTGTTAAATAATATTGTATGTATAAAAAAGGTATTTATAATTTTTCACGTTTTTAGTTTTTATTAGTTTTCTGGGTTGTGGGATCTTCTCCTATGATTTCTCATTGATGATTGTGATTTTCGACAAGAGATCTAGAAGTATGCCGTTGATCAAAGTTTGTCCGAGTATGATGAGGTTGTTGTCAAATAATGGATGACTTTATGCGCATTTGGGAAATATCGTGGTATGTGTGCTGTGGTGTTCACAACACTTTTGTGTGTTTTCATGCCCCATGGTTGAGGGCTCCTTAAATGTAATGGGTCACATTATCGACAATATAAAGGCACCTACACACGAGGCTACTTGAACGCAGTTGCTGAACTCCACACACGAGGCACCTAGTTGACTGACTTAGTTGATGAACTAAAGTTGTTAGTCTAACAAACCACACATCCAATCAACTGGCGACTGACAATTAGCCAATTGAATATCACTAGAATAACTCCATTTCATGGGGATTTTAAATTAAATATTTAACCATATATAGTTTTAACATCCTAGTCTTTTTATTTGGCTGCTATTATGTCTGACTATATACCTTACGTTTTATCAAAACAAATATGTGTAGCGATTGTAGTTGCATTATTATTTAATAAAGTAAAAAAACTCCAATATTATATACTGCTTCGCACATGCATCTAATTCGAGAATAGACGACAAAAATTATCTTTGAATGGAGAACTCTAGATTTGATATGATACTTAATTTTAAAACATTAGACAAATATGCGAGCTCTAATTAGAATTGCGGAATGACTTGCAACCATGCTGCGCTTTCTGGCAACGGGCTGTTCCTATAAAGAATTGAAATTCAGAATTAGAGTAGTACTTTTTTGGTCTGACTAGCTAACTTCCAAATTTGAATTTTGATTGATGTAGATGTCATGTTTCTCCATTTGTGCTAGGTTTTTGAGTTCATACATTTTGTTTCTGATGTCATTAAAGTTTTACTGCATGATACGGACGTTTTCTCTTTTTTTGATAGTTTTCTTTTCGGATGACTTTTTGGGTTCAGTGGGATTCTGGATGATGGTTCTAGGGTGGTTATTAGTTTTAGACAGACAAGGTTTGCATATCTAATTCCCTTGGGTCATTGCTGCATTGTGCAGGGTTCACAGTTTGTCAGGGTAAGTCAGGGTATTTTGAAATCCTCCCAAAATGTCAGGGTACAGTCAGGGTATATCGGATTTTTGACACAATTGTCAGGGTATATAAATTACGTCAGGGTAGATTTTGAAATGGTAACAATTTTTTTTTAAAGACAGTACATTTTAATGATTATTTGTTATAATGTTTGTAACTTACTTTGCATTTACGAAATAAGCACTGAACATTTTTCTGAAAATGTCAGGGTGAAGAATTTTCCAAACCGCTGTGAACCCTGTACATCCATTGTTATTAATGAAATATATGTAAAAGGTAATATTTTAATATAGGCTACTATAAAATATGTGCTATTGTTATTAACCAATTTTCTCTGTACACCCATATTAAGTAAACATTAATACCATTACCATCAGATATCACAATTTTATATAAATGGTGGCCAGCTTTACAACTGTATTGTATACACTTTCAGGTGTATATAGTGAGTGGGCTGGCTGGATTATAATTACCAAATTAATTGGCAGTTGTGGATTTCTATAATAATTGATTGACGTTGTAGTATGCATTAATCAAATCATATAATGTGATATAATATTTGCCAGGATATTTACTATAATGGAGAAACCATACATCGTAGATATATCTTATTATTTAATATAACAATAACGACATTTGTGTACATAACATTTATAGATCGTTATAATAGACTATTATACTCGTATATGCTCCGTGGAGGGGGGGCTATTTTACACCCTCCTGGAAAAACAAACTTCCTATTATCCGATTAAGCTGAAATTTGGTAAACAGATACCTTCTAAAAACTTGTCGAGACAATTTTATATTCAAAAAATTATTGATTAGTATCAAATTTTGTATGACCTGATTACGTCATAAACTCCAGTTAGAAAAACTATAGGAAAATAACTATATAAATATGCTATATATTGACCAATATATTTTATAACTTATGATCAATGCAACCAATTGACTTAATTCTATTTGCATCTGATTCCAGATCGCAAGATCTGTAATAGTTGAGTATATTTTTATTATTGTACTACTTATATAAATAAACTATAAGTAGTATAAATGCTATTTGTGTATTATTTACAATTAGTGTTCATTTTAATATTTAATTTTATTATTCAAGTTAAATGTATACGTATATTTAACGATAAACATAATTTTTCTATTAATTTTGCAATTTCTAGCACCTGATATTATCGGCAAATAAGAAAACCCAGGGGTTATAAAATAGTTCAATAATAACACTATTTTTCTCTGGTATGTTAAAATATTCAAGAGTATATTTGTTATATTTTTTAGTTAGATAAAAGTATTTTAGCCATTGAGTTAAAAAAACAGTGTCATACATTACATCGTTCAATAAAAAAAATTCTCTCCCCCCCCCTCCGCGTACGAAGGGTTATAAGATCGAAATTATTAATCTAATATATAATTTTTCGTGTTTTTGTTAGTGACAAATCATGTTGTGTTAAATAAAAATAATCTTTTATACAAAATATTGAAATAAATTATATTATTATTTGATTTTTGTAATATCGATTTAAAATTAAAAATCGATATCTAATATTATAAACATTTAGTGAATATTTCCTCGTATACTCCAAATTTGTTTCTAAATTGTGTTCGTCTTAAAGCTATCTTTGATGATAAATATCGTGTGAATTCTAGACACGTATTTGGCGAAGCTATAAGACTTTGCGCAATGAGTTACATTTCCCCTCCATAGATAGCCTATAATATTGCATTGGTTATCATGCGGGTTGGTTGATTACGACAACCATATTGGGGAATCTTTCGAGCTACTATTCCTGACGGGAAGTGTTAATAAAGTGTGTCAGGATCCGCTGCAGTTGTCATTTAGGAATATACGTCGATATTAATTAGATTGACTCGTGTCTTTCAGTGCCAATGTTATATGTTTATATTACACATATAGGATATCCTTTATGCTAGAAAGTTTATAAAGTCCTTATCTAGCCGAGCGAATGGGGGAGTTTATTTTATGAGAGACTGATCGTCTCCTTTTCATCGTAGAACTGAAATATGCGTGCACACTTCATCGATTTCTAGAATTGAATTGGTCTAATCGATGTGTCTTATAGTTCTATAAAACACAATGTATATGCACAACTAAACAGGAATATATTCATATATATACTGGTTTTTGTTCTTCCATAAACTCAGAAATTTGGTCTGACTAAGTAAGCAAATTATAGTATAATTTATACGAGTTGACTAACTCATAAATTTGTAGGGGAAGTGAATTCACATAGGAGGTTGCAATTCTCAAAAAGGATGCTGCAGTACAAATTGTTTCGGTAAAACTGGGGGTACAATCAGTTTTTATGTCGGTCGATATACCGTGAAACTGCGACTGTTTATTTGTAAAGCTAGAATTGTGTTACCACATATATTTCCCACTGTTAGATTCAGTTGATAATAATCTGTGTGATTCCCTGCTAGTTCATTTTGTTCTTATTTCTTCCTGTACTGTTATATTATTTTAGAATTTCTAAATATTAGGGCTAAAGTCCCTAACTTTTTCAGTTTTTATTATTAATTCTTATTATGTCTGTTTGTACCCCAAAATTATGCTAAGGAGGGGGGTGGGGGTTACGTGTCGCAAAACGAACTGAAGAGTTCCAAAGCAAACTATAAGTTCTCTAATACGTAGTTAATTTCTAGTGTAACTATCTGCATGGGATTCCTGTAGTATGCGGTACTTATTATAGTCTCTGATTGATAAAATAAGATACCGATTTGAAGTGTATGTTATCTCAGATGAACTTCTGTGATCTCATTTATCATTAGCGACGATGTCTCTAGTATACATATGGATACACATAGCTCATAGAAGTATGCATGCACACACAGTTACATTTGGATGCAGCGTCTGCAGAAATCATCACGAGCCAATAAGTTTATCTTGATATTCTTTAACGAGTTTAGCGTCCATTGCAGTTCACATGTCGGCAGTGATGAAGTCTCGCCAGGTGACACGATTATCTTATTAGTTATAATATTTAGGTAAATTAATGGTTTTGTTTAGAGAATTATATAAATCGGTAGAGTATTTATACACGGTGGCATTAGTTTAGTGCTAATTTCTTACACCATTTAAAATGGCTGGCTGCGTTCGCAGAATTAACCTTATAATTTCCCAATTATTTCATTTGACTCAATTTGCCTTTTTACTGTTATATATGACAGGCTTGATATTGATTGAATGGCTCTGCACTATATACAATAATTCCTTATTTTTCTAAACCTGTCTGAACTCATCCAGTATATAGGAAGAGGGGTTTATTTGGTTTCCTCCTTCAGGAAGATTTTACGCAAGAATTGCCATCGTTCACCATCCGCCTCCTCCACAAAAGCCTCTCTTTTTTGTAGTTTTTTTGTTGTTGTTATTTCGTGAACTCACTCAGCGGAATCTAATTAGTAACCCTGGTTACAATTGTTTATTTGACAAACATTATTTTAGATTGAATTGTTTGATTGATTTGTTGAAAGGTTATTTTGGTATGTAGATAGTATTGAACTGTAGTTTGAGTCTGAGACATCTAGGAGAACTATTTTGTTTCTTTTGTTCGTTTCCTTTTTGTAAATGAAAAGTAGAGCATCACTCAGATGGGATCTGCTACTTCCCCTTATTCAGTATTGTGAATACTTATTTCCGAACCTTTTTATCGCAACATTCGAGTCGTGTTTATACTGTCTATTGGAGTAGGTGTTTTAAAAAAACATATTATTGATTAGTCAATTCAATGAGAGATTAATACCTCAATTTTATTATATATAATACACAATTAATGAGATTCCGAATAAATAATTCCGAAAAACAATTTCAGTATTAGGATTTTCAGTAGAAAATATATTATATTCTACAAAATTAGTCGATTATGAATTATATATTTAAACTATATTGTTTACTGAAGTTATTTACACATTAAAATAATTTAAATCTGACAATTAATCAAAATATTATTTTACACTAATAATGTTTTTGATAATAGAATATATATATATTGGATTTAATTGACAGATAGATTGAAGAAGATATTCAATTATCGATCTAATATATTTCCATTTAATTTGTAAATAATTTTTTTACATAAGGCGCATTTGTAAGGGAATCTATATATTTATGAGTAGAAAGACCTATACTTTGTAAAATGAAAAGTATTATGTTAATAACATAATTATCAGGTGTATAAGTTTTGATTAAAGATTTTTTACTAAAATTTGTTACATAAAATTAATTAATTTGACAAACGTAGTGATTTTAAATGTTTTCAAAATTTAACTGCAATTATGAATCGATAAATTTTATAGAGTGAAACGATACATTTTTGTTCCCCAAAGTGTTGCGGACATTGATTTTTAGTAATTCATAATAGGTGAAACGGATAATTACTATTATAAGTTTACAATATTATTATCGTTATTGTTTAATTAAGTATTTAACAATATATGATTAAATAGATTTTCAACCTTTCAATTATGTTTACAAGTTTTAAAAAATGGCAATATTAATAAGTGAATAATGCGTCGACTGTCATTTACTAATCTACATTAGAACATTTTTGCATATTTAAATTTAAGTATTTTAGTCACAATAAATGAATTATGTTTTCGCTTTCCCTATTTATTATAACGTTGACCTTTCATCTCGAGCGCATATACCACGTTTCTGTGTTGAATATAAATGTTTGGAAGAGAATATCATCGAGAGTAGGCCTACACTAAATGACAACTTTTTTTTGCACTGATAATAAAACACAATTTGTGGATTTGACTTATTTTGTCAATGTATCTCGCGGTCTTAGAAAAGGGGTTCCCTAAAAAAGTAAAATGGAGGAATGGGACTTTTAATTGTTATCCCTTTTATAGACAGAATGATACCTCGCATATATGGTTAGAGTATACTTGACATTCAAAATGAGAAGTTGAAAATTAATTAATGAATTAATAGACCACCTTAATGACCGTCAAATTCTTCAAATATAGCAATTATCAATTTTTATGTTAAGGCTGTTTATTCGAAAATAATACATTTCAATTGGTATTTTTGGTGGATTATAACCTACTTGTTCAAAAATACAGAGTCAAATTAACAATTTTGTATATAATGTGATAAACTTTTGTTTGCGATTTATAAAAACATGAAGCTAATAAATTGGCTTATAGTAAAAATAAATATTTCTTACCTATATAGTATAAATTAAATGCGCATCCAAAGAGGTACAAACCTTGTCCTTGTTATTTTTTGTAAATTTTAATGCAACAAATGTTTGAATCAAAATAAGTTAGAACCTCCTGTCCTATTGAAATGTCTAGATCCGCAACTTAAAGTTGAAAACGGCATAACATGTCTCACTATTCCAGATCGAACAAATGGTCGGTGACAGCGGACGCCTACTCCAAATACTATTCTCGCCGGTGGCTCCTTGCCCAGTGGCACAACGTCACATTTCCGCTCTATCCTGTCGACCAATCAGACGGCAGCACGACGTCGTCGACATCCGCCGATCGATACGGCACAGCCAATCTACTGATAGCCGGGAGTCGTGTGTGTGTCGACAACTTGCTGGTGGTCTGGAAGAGCTGCCGACTGGTGCAGGGTCCGGGGAGCATACCCGGGGCTGGTTGGGGGATGTTTGGCAGCATGAGTGACACAGCGCTCTGGCTGGGACCGATGCTTGGCAGCTTGATAGTGGTCTGCGCCGCCATCTTTTTCTGCTCCGTTTTCTGTGCACATAGGGGAAGAAGCCGGCGTCCGCGACAAAACCAGGTTTCTTTTATTTGTTAACTTATAGTTAAGGTATACTATAGTTGTATTTTATTTTTATGTCATTGGAATTATATATTACGATAATATCAATAATTGATATATTTATTACAATTATTGTAATAATTACGGTAAATGCCTTTATGTGTTAGATTACTTTAAATTAGATTGACAAAGGAAGTCTTCGTTGTTATTTATGTGCAATAATGCTTATCTTGTCACTTATACATAATACTAAATAGTTTCATAATATTACATTGCAAAATGTTTAAAATATTAATTTACAAAATCATAGAAAGCTGAAAGATGATCCGAGAATTGAAAAAAAATGAATTTAAAAATGTGTACGGTTTATATTACCAATATAATACCAATATATAAAGTATGACTATTTACTAAGTTTTTGATAGGGTTGTAAATCCTGAAATTCTGCACAACGTTAGATAATCTGAAGAAGTAACTTTCTGCATTATTGATTACATATTTAACACGATTAAAAGTAGTATTTGATACAGCTTTATATATACTACGAAAACACCTTTTTAGGAAGGAAAAATTATTAAATTAATTATTAATTTAGTATTAAATACGTTTTTGTAAGATGTAAAATATCTTATCCAAGTCCTGTACGCCTTGTTTTTTGAGAATTCCCTATCTTATACTAGCTATTTTTAATTCTACTACTTATTGTTTACACAAGTAGTATAGCAGACAACCACTCTATTTCATTCACAGCGAGGTCTAATTCGCGCCGGTTCCCTCAATCTCCCCACAATGGTCCACACCAGGCCGACACCCGGGGTCTCCCTGGATCCCTCGGGGGACCAGAATCGGGTGCTCCTCTTCACCGAGGACGAGCATCTCTCGGGCCGCCCTGGTTCCCTTCTAGTCCCAGATGCCACCGCCGTCACCTCAGCAGCAGCAGAAGACGATGATGATGATGATGATCCCAGCTTTATGCCAACAGCTGACGTGCAGCAACCTGCGGCTGCTAACTACTGTAGTGGTGTCACTATTGACGTGGCACTTCCGGTGTCTTCCAGAACTCTTAACGACGACGAATTGCCGCGTTATGCGACCGCGCTGAGGTTGATTGAAGTGCAGCAAGAGCGGTCTGGGAAGGTGTAACGCTAGCCTGGCTGTCTCAGTCTTCTCAGCGTGGAGTGTTCCGCTCTAACCTTATAATACTATTTTATGCATAATATACATTATTGAGTTGGATTAATATCATCCACAATAAAAACCGTCAAAATCAGATATGGTATTTCATCGTCAGAATACAGAATAAAATCACATAACTTTGAGTAATCATCAGTTTAAAGTACATAGTCGCGAAGGTCAAGTCTAATTGGTGTCTATTATTAAAACTTGTTCAAATAGAGTACTACATACACTACAATTGAACTGGATTATCCAGGCTTGCATTAGCACAACGTGTTAACTCTTTTATAGTAATTTAAACATCATTCAATTTGCATGATTCATTATAATTTATGTTTTCCAGTTTAAACAAATTATTCGCCATTTTTTGCTCACAGACAGAACTTGACACATCAAGTGACTTTACACGAGGTAGCAAAGAGCGCATTTTATTAAAAGTGCGAGGTTGGCTACATTCAGGTTTATATACACACACCAATTGCTCTGAAATTTTATCTTTGCCACGCGACGTCTTTAAAAAGTATAATAATTTCAATTTCGCCGCGTCGAATTCAGTGTGGATAGGCAAAAGTGCAAAGCTATTCCACATCGCTTTTGCGTGTGAATTCTTAGAAACATTAATATCTTTATTAAAACAATTTTTGTAGTTTTTTTAACCTTTCTCGACGCATTTGAATGCGTGGATTCAGATGATACTCTTGATGAATAGTATCATGGTAACTTTAACCGATATTATAATTGTGGTTTACATATACATACTACTTATGTCACTCAACAGTACTGTGTATAGTATATAACAGAAAAACCTATTTAGTTAATGTTTGATATAATATATAAAGTTGTTTTTTTTAAACGTTAACTCTGTTCTTATAATGAATTAAATAAATATTTAATCTAAAAAATAATAACTATTTTAATAAATATTTATTTTGTTCAAAGTCCCTCTCCTGTAAATTCAATTTTTGTTTACATTTGCGTTGCTTAGCTTTGTTGCTGCTGCTACCCGCCCAATAAATCTTGTGCATAGTGTTCTTCTGCCTTCCTATAATAGTGACCGAGTTATTTTTTTACTGATTCTAACAGTTGCATACGCGCTGGTGACGTGTCCGTGATTTCTCACTTCATTTAAAAGGGACAGAACAATAATATTTTCTCAATCCCCGCTGTGGTTTTCTACTCCCGTGGTGTGACGTGTGTATATAGGCTTATAGCGATCTAGAAAATGCCGATGATCTTCTCTTCTCTTCTGTGCAACAAAGAATGTACATTATTATTAGTATATCATTTTATTGTAATATATATATGTTATTATTATATCGCTGTTTCCCCTCTCTCTGCAATCAGGTATTTTTGAAATCAGTGATGATTTTCCTTTTGGCGCTTTATTTGTATATATATAGTACTTTTTTTAAAGAATAATACGCATCTTACGTTAATCTCGTGGTAGGTTATCTATTTAGATTATCACTTATCACAACCTGTATTACCCTACTGTTATTATATACGCTATAATTTGTGTACAGTATTTTATTATCCGCTTACTTATCAAGATTATATTATATTTATCTCAAATATACATCTTCATTTATTTTATCAAACATAACCTTGGCATGCATGGCTTTGTTGTAAGTTGATTTTCATCCACGGTTTATTTATATAGAATAGTCTATTTTAAAATTAATAGAAATGATTAGTTATATAGCTTTTGTTCAAATAGGTAGAATCATGGTGGATATCATAGTGGCTACCAATATCGTAGACTACATAGACCACTGTCTAGGCATCGGATATTATATGACTAACTTTGTGTTAAACACCGAAGTCTAAAAGAAGGGGGTAGAAATATCTACAGCTCAAAGTTTGAATTTCCTAAATTAAATAAATTGTCTCGAAAGCCCCGAAAATTAAGTGTGAATTCCCTGCGTAATAATTATTGTACATACTTTTAGTAAAGTTATCTATACTTTATACATAGCTATTATAATGCCTGAAAGAAAATAGCTGATCACCTAAGGACCGTCAAATGGAAATACAGAAATTCAAAACATTGTTCTTTTTTCGTTACATTATACATTAAACATAATTAAATCTAAAATATAGTGGGGAAAAAGCTCATTATAAAAGTTTATTTAAGGAGTAAACAAAATAATCTGAAATTATTATTGTAGAAAATGTAGATAGAAATTTTGTTAAAGAAGGAAATTAACAAGTGTTTTTAATTTTTTTGAAAAATTTAGCTAAGAGTGAAGTATATGTCAAACACAAAATTATAGAAATACATTTTTTACTTGATTAGAAGAGTTTATCGATATATGCATCGAAGTTTTTTTTCTTTCAATTAACTCATTTATGTCACTTGTCCTTTAACCGAATGATAACTTGCAGTTTCTTATGCGATTTAACTCAATTTGTCATTCCAGCTATACTATTGACGCACTAATTAAATTAAGAAAAGTGGGGATTGGAATAAATTGCGGAAGACTAGCCATAATAAAAGAACGCACAAACTCTCATGAATTATTTAAACTGAGATGAACACACCGTTATATGTATTATTCAGAAATGCAAACAATATATTTTAGATAATACATTCCTCCCATTTGACCCATCGTACGTGGATAAGGGGTGTATGGCAATTTTTTTGAAAGAAATTAAGTTTTTAATTGAACAATATGATGTATGACTCTGATTTTTTACTCATTGGTTAAATACTATTATCTAACTAAAAAATATAATTTGGATTATTTTTACATACCAAAAAAAATTGTATTATTATTGAACTTTCTTATACCGCCCCACCTGGGTTTTCATACTTGCCGATGATATTAGGAGCTAAAACTTGCAACAATAATAGAAAAAATAAGTTTATCGTCAATTAAATAACTCGAATAATTAAATTATTTTTTAAAATAACAAGCAATTTAAAATAACACTCAAGTAGCATTTATACTACTTATACCTTATTTATATAAGTAGTATAATTTAAATATATACCCAACAAACATAGATCTTGTAATCTGGAACCAGATGCAAAAAGAATCAAGTTAATTGGTTGCATTTATCAAAAGTTATAGCATATATAGGCCAATATAGCATAATTTATGGTTGTTTTCCTAACTGGAGTTTATGACGTAATCAGGTCATAAAAATTATACTAATTGATTAATTTTTTAAAAATAAAAATAGCTTGACAAATCTTTAGAAGATATTTCAGCTTAATCGGATGAAAGGACGTTTGTTTTTCCAGGGGGGGTTTGTAAAATACCCCCCTCTCCACGTACCAAACCCTACAAAATTTGTTCACATACGAAGGGTTAAGAGTCCTTGTTTCTGGACACCGAAAAGAAAACATTATGACATAGAAAGCCATAATCTGATTCTTGTGGCGTGACAAAAAACAGAGCAGATTTAGACATTCTACCTAACCATTGAGGTATAATATTGTTCAAAGGGATATATAATTATTGTTTGGCTTTGGACATTCACAATAACAAAATTGATATCAAGTGATTCTCATTTTTTCTTAAAAGAACAACATCAATGTTACACACATTATAATACTTCTTTTGCCGATTCAGTCATTGATAGCGATAAAACCTGTCGAGCAATCTAATAATTGTCGTGGAATATTGATGATTGATGATGATCGAGATCTAATAAGATCTTTCATAGCTCCACCCATTTTTCTTACCATGCAGATGTTAATATATATATATATTAATTTAGGAATAACTTCATTTATTTGCTCGCCCGTTTCTTACATTTTAAATTATTTATTACTCTAAACTAAATTAGTCATTTTATTTCAGTCGTTTTGGATGGATAATAAAAAAAATTACAAACAAGGTGAAAGGGTTTTTACTATATTTTAACTTTTGGGAAAATACATATATTTAAAACAAATCCATTGAAAATTCAAAAATCAGTATCAATTGGTGCCCTTAATTTTTCAATAAACATATTATATGCACATATGCACTGTTCACCGTATTTCAATCTGGATATGGCCTCTTTCTTACCTTGACCAAGTTGCGAAATAACGCCGAAAATTATAGTCAGGGTTAGGGGATTTATAGAATTAATTTTTGGAAAGTAGTATTTTATAAAGTGATATTTTATAACACTAGAACAGCGGATGACGTCAATTGACGATTTTTTTATCTCAATAATTTTTTTTACTATTCCTCTCGTGAATTTTTATTTATTTTTCGAGGGCATTACGATGCAAAAAGAATTAAGAAAATATCTCTTCAGGAAAACGCTCTATAAATTTCACTACTAGAACAGCGGGATTCGTCAATTGACGATTTCGAAATATTTACAAAATAAATTATATAAAACGCAAATAAATGTATATTTATAAAAAAAAAAGATATAAAATCTACATTTATTACATGTTACAAAAAACATATCAAAGAATGCGAAAATGCATTAAAAATACGAGTAAAATACGCCTAAAATGCATGTAAAAAGAAGACTAAAATGAATGTCACATATCAGAAGCAATTGGCACATACGATCGCCTGGCATCGCTCAGGTGGACTTCATTTGATTCGTAGAAGATGTAGCTGTAGAGTTCCAGACGTCGAGGTAGGGTTGGTGGCAGTTCGCGGCGATGTGCACGGACTGTGCCGACAAATGTGGTTCACTTGGCGAGCAGTTGACGAGCAAGGTCGGCCGAAGTAAAGAAATTGTCCGTGGTAATATTATATCCCTTGTTCCAAATTGGTTCTGTCAGTTTCATCTCCACATGCGAACCCAATGCCTGAGTTCTCTCCTCATCACGTCCTAGATAGGGCTTGATATTGTAGCAAAATTTAGAGTTTACCTCAGCGAGGATCCAAAATTTGTTCGGTTTCGAAGGGATATATTGGGTAAATCTGCACCGAGCTTTAGTTGGGAAGAGTTGCTCATCAATGGTCATTTCTGCAACTGGACGATAAAGCCTCTGGCTATTTCCATTGAAGCGATTCAGAATGGCAGAAATCATTGTGAATTTGTCACGTTGGAGATTTCGACGGCGCTCATCACGAAAATCGAAGCGTAAGAATTTCTTGATGTCTCGGGTTCGATCGCTGGGCATGGTTTTGCTGAAAATAGAAGATAAACTTCTCTAGATCTTGTTCATCAAATTGAAATTGTTCATCAGTTCTCCTAGCTTGATCCAGGGTACAATTTACAATGTGGCGAAGACACCAATTATCAAATAGTTCCAAAAAAGTATCTCGAGGAGTTCTGATGGTCTCTGCAGCTCTTGTAGGTCCAACTCGTTCTGTGAAGACATTTCTCTGTACCACACGCCCAATTGCCACTCAGTGCCATCTCGTCCGCAAAATACATCTTGTCCACCATCAGCAGCAGGTTCTTCTTCTTCAGAGCTGTCAGAGCTTTCGTGTTCTTTTTGAGCCTCTTCGTTGTAAGAATCCTTCCCTGATTCATCACCAGACTCTTCAGATTGTAGGTCTAGTATTCCTTCAAGGACTTGCTGAGCTGTGATCCTTCTTGCCATTTATAGAGATTGATTTTTGTAGAGACAAATATTCTAAAACTCAAAAATGAATTTTGACCGACCGCAAAGATAATATATATATATATATATATATGCTGAAATTTTATTAGAAGAATGATCATAAATGATAAGACAGCCAATAACAGCTGACATAAGGTGATGAAAAGCTCAGGCAATATTGTTTGCGCTTCTAAATCTACTTCATTTGGCTGTAGATAGGTACACAATCTATTCTAATATTATAATACGATTACGCAACATTATTGATCACCTTAGGTCAATGCAAATAATGCGAGATATATATTATATTATGTAGGTACACAATTTATTCTAATATAATTAATAGGATTACGTAATCCATCCAACATACGTAGGGAGAGCCAGACAAGTGAAATTAGGTACATAACTTTATATATTTATATTTACTATTTGGATACATACCTATTTTAGCAAATAAAATGAATAAGTAGAAAAATCAATACATTGAATGTTTATGTATGTATTGTATGTAATGTTGGCTTCTAGTTTATTATCTATAGTTGTATTACTAAATAGTATTTTTCACGTTATAAATTAATTTGATATATTATTGATTATAATATATATATATTTTTTTAACAAATATAATTAAAAATGAAAATCGTCATTTGACGGGTTTCGCTGTTCTAGGTATATTATAATCCCGCTGTTCTAGTGAATACGGAACTCCTTTAAATTTCTCAGAAAAACATTTAGTTATAATAATATCCTTGTTGACAATAATTTTTGTAAAAACTAAGTTTGCGAAAAAAAAATACATAATTCAATTATAACATAATACAGTACAACAGCATAAATATAATATAATAAGTTCATATATTTATATAGTAAGAGTCTGTAAAAGTTATAGATAAATATAAATACACTTTATATAATTATCTCAAAATAATCACATCCTAAGAAATTTTATTAAGAGAACTTATTTAACAATTACTTCACCTCATTATAATATATTACTGAAATAATAAAATGACATAGGATATATTTCTGGAGAAATATTTATTAAAATAAAATGTACAACATCAGAACAACTTTGACATTACCTATGAGGTAGGTATTATTTATTTGTCTATATTCGAAAGACAAAAAATTCTTCCAGTAAAATCAGCATAAATCTGCGTGGTACGTTTAAATCAGACTTGAAAAAGTTGATTTAATAAGCAATCTTCACACATATATAGGACACCAAATAAATTTCAGTAACGCAAACAAATATCAAATTTCGTTAATTTTTTTTCAGAAAATGACAGATATTTTAAGAACGCGGTAGCTTATGCCAAACAGTACATTATTTGTTTACTATTATTCCCCACTATCATTTATTCAAACGTTTCCACAACCATATTTTTAGAACATACATTATAATAAATCAATGTAACTATTTTTAAAGAAAAACATATTGATACAATATAAAAATATATATGTATTATATGTCCCAATTTTTAATTCGCACCTTTAATTAGCGTGTCTTTTGGGCAAAACCACGCGCTTCGCTGGCGAGGTATACTCCAACACCGAAGAGCGGCCAGGGCCCTCATTAGGAGGGCAGTTGTTGACCCTAGCTCGGCCCATGAGCGTACTCACCCCGTGTTCACCGTCACGCCACGACCGGCGGGCCTACCGCGACGCACTGAGACGATGATTGCGCAGCTCCGGAGTGGACATTGCCATGTGTTGGCGGCGTACCGAGCCAGCATGGACGCGGGGGTGCCTCCTACGTGTCCTCATTGTGAGGAGGAGGAGGAGACTCTGGAGCATTGGCTCCAAGAG
>JAUZND010029270.1:0-23290 GCA_034780555.1 Coelogynopora nodosa
TCCGTTATGTACTTACTGTATTTTGCTGCTGCTTCTTCTTTCTTTTCTCATGCCTTATATTGTCAAATCCCTTGATTCCCAGTCTGGCTAATAAACCCTTACTTACTTACTTACTTACTTAGCCTATGTTAATTGAGTAGATATAATGGCTTTGTGTTAATAATAATAGTTGTGTCACTGATATAAATTATATTATACTGTAAATTTGAGAAACTGCCCGTGCGAAATAAACAAAAACTATATCATTGATCTTAATCATCTAAAATTGATTAAATAACATTTTAAATGAACAATAAAATATTCCTAATAGAAAATCTTAATTCCTATATCAGACTGCATTATAGTTTTTCTATTTTTCAACATGAAACAGTGAAAATAAAAAAAATTCAAATATGTTCACACAATAGGTAGGTATATCAAAAGTACTTCATTCCACCATTGATTAAATTTGTCATATCGATTTATTTTTTAATATATTTTATGTAGAACTTTAGGTTTAATAAACAATTTGATTATTGAAATGATGCGTGCGTATATCTGTTAATGCTAAATTAAGCCTTATGGCCACATTCTCTTTGATATCAATCCTATAGGATTGACAAACAGAACAAGTTGTATATACAATAGCATGTCATGTTAGACAAAAGGAGTTAGTTCAACATTTTTTTATGAAAATTACAAAATACAACTATGTATCTACACACTTGCTCAACATATACTAGGGCTGAAAAGACTTTAGCTATTCTTGATGGCGATCCTTTATTATAACGATATAAAATCCAATATATATATATAATGGTCCATGTATATAATGCCGTCATAAATTCAATTATTACAATTGAATTAACAGAACAATCGTTTGATTGAAAGCTAGCCTTGATGATAGTTATTAATCTGTTTGGTGTTGGAATTATACTACAATCGCCTTCTACATGATTTAAATATATAAAATAATAAAATTTAAATAAAAAACGTCACACTTTAAACAAATCACTTCCAATTTCTTACATCATTCTTAAACGAATTTTCAACGGCTATATACATACTGTTTGCTTTGTCCACAATGTATAAGCCACGATCAAATTTAAACATTGTAATATTGTTATCTGTTTCTGGACGATTGTTTTATAGTAATGTAAGAAAGTTTTATTAAAATAAATTTTAACGTCGATTCTTTATCTTCATTATTGAATTTACAAAAATATATATACAAGAGAATCACACCCATAATTAATTTAGTAATAATATTGGATACATACATTCAAAATTTACACGAATGACATATATTCATAAGTGTATATTACACTTTTGAAAATGGATAACTTTTTAAGGGGTCATGCAACAATTAAGACACCAGAAAATAAGAAAAATTTAGCATTTTCTCCATAAAATATATCTAACGAATAATTAATTGTAAGCAGTAACGAATAAAAGTCTTCTGTACATATATATTATTTGAAATAAACAACTTTTAGAAATTTATATGTTTCATGTTAAAAAATGAATATATTTTACTGATTACATTATGCTATTATAACATAAAAATCCTTTTTTATTTTACATTATAACAATAAGTCAGAACTTATTAATAACAATAGCATGAAAGCAATTCAGACATGCGTATTTACAGGATAGTGTTATTAATACTATAAACATTATGTATCAATCAGAATTAAATAATAATATTTCCGTAATAAATCATACTGCAAACACTGCATTTATTGACCTAAACCAAGATAATACTTTATAATTAGGGCAAACTTAAATGTAAGTTTTAATCCAACTAAATAATATTATTTTGCAAAAAATTATTTAGGTTAAATTAATTTGAGCCTAAACAAGTTTAAGTGAAACAATAGTTTTGTATATTACTTTAAATATATCAGACATAATCTTTATTACTTACCCGGCCATTTCAGTTGTATCATTGGGGAACATGCTCAATCCCAAATTCGTTATCAACGATATCAATGAATCTGGATTTGAATGTCTATAACAAACAAATGAAATTAAAACGTGATTTAAAAAGTTAAAGTCACGAAGTATGACGACAAAACAATGCGGTGCATTCAGGATAAGAAGGTGCTCTGCAATAAATCCAATATAAAGTAAAGATCAATATTTATTACTCTATGTATAATATAATTGGTAGACAGTTACTTTTGTTGCATGCAGTGAGAGAAACTAAAACACAAACTATTTACCAACTGTATACAGTATACTTGATCGCAGCTGTATTGTGATATATAAAATGTAATACTGGACAAAAAGTTATATATATGTAACTTACTGGCGTTACTTTATATGTATTTTGTATCCGAGAACAAAGACACTTGCTATAATGTGAATACACTCCAAGTAACGGCACATGGGTCTCATGCATGATATACGTACATCTAGCACGAGTTAATCCTTCAAGTATTATAATGATGCTCCCAACGATTAACATCGAAATTACTTCCGATTTTGAGATAATTACTTGATTGAAGAGTTGATAACACTAGTTACTGGCCGAGATAGCTAATAATTCCAGAAAATGATAATCAGTTTGTCTGAAGTATTGACTCAACGGAAGAAATATTTTGTAAAATAAAATTGAAAAACGTCTATTACAGTCGTTCAATTACTAAAAAGGATAGATAACTAAATACAAAAGGTTCGTTTTGTTAAATTTGACTAATAAAATGCTCAAATAAAAGGCTTCCCATAGGCTTATAATAGGATATGTCTGAGAGTGGTTGTTAGCATATTAATAATCAAGTAAAAGTCATATAAGTTAGTTAACGAACAGCTTACACTTACAGATTTAGTTAAGCTGAATTAATACATTTAAAATATTATAATATTACAGCAAATTAATTAAGAAATTGAAAAAAATCCTTAATAAAGTTAAACTTAATTATTAAACCATTTATTTTACTAAATGCCCTCATTTATTTGTGTATACTTATCGATTTATGATTTGAGTATTTTGAACAGTATCATCACCCAGATTTTTTTAATAAAACTGAAATGTTGCGAATGTTTTCTTCTGTTTTATATAGGCATATTAAGCATTTTACAATATAACACACAAATCATAAGGTGTTTATAGATTTTCTTCCATATTCGTTGCCATTTTGATTTGTATTTGTTAATTTTTAACACAAACTATATTTGCATCGACATATATGCATTTGTATAATAAAATCCATAAATATATTTATTAAAACTATGATACATGTATTGTTGTTAAAAATGCAATCCTTAAAGAATTTTGCGACTAGAGTATTTTTTAAAATAAATTAAATATAATTTGGTGTTATACAATACATCGTTTACATTCTTATTTTACTTACTTATCTAGATTTTGAAATTAGCAAGCAAACTAAAGATGCTAAGATACTAAGAAACTTATATATTTAACTATAATTAGGACTGCATATAGATAATGTAATACTATAATTATTACTATATAGATGTTAAATGTCTATCGTCATGAGTGTCAAAAAATTCTGTAGATAACACTCAAGTATAAATATAGGCAAGTTTTATGTAATAAAATGATTTCACATTATTATGTTTATTTACAATGTATATATATACATTTTTTCTAATATCTTCAATTTACTATAAAAATGCATGAACTTATTTTTCAGATATTTTCACACTTAATATTTTTATTCAATGAAAAATACGCAAACGCAATTTTGTACGTGAAATAATTAACTAATTCAAATGAAATTATTACAATATATTTATTATATACAGCTCTTTATTTTAAATATTTGTGCAACTAACTATTGAATATTAATCAAGATGAATTAAAATGAGTAACAAATACTTAAAAAAATTATACTTAGTTCAAACGTTATTTACTAATATAAAAACTATAAGTAGTACAATGAAGTTAACAGTAATAATGACGAAAATATTTTAACTTTTCACGTTCAGTCAAAATATCGAACTATCCTAAACCATGATACTGTTACTTACATACATAAATATTTATTATTACTACCAGATGGTAAACCGCTAATCCCCTAATTATATCAAAATAGCCGATGAAATAGTGGCAAATCAAGTTTATATTTACCGAGTATTTGATAAACATTTATATTAATTATGTAAATGGTTTTTTGCAACACCATAAATAATTTTCCCGCAATAATCGGGGTACAGTTTGACTACCTAGTCTATGTAAATATGTATATGGCTACAAACCGTTATCAAAAAAGAATAATTGTTATAAGGATACTTTCAAATAAAAAAAGTGATAATAGAAAACATAATAGAAAATGTATTATAATAAACATAGATAACCAACAGAAAATTAGAGCAAATTAGTAAAAAGTCAAAATTAGCCAAACACACATTTATTGAAATAAATAATTTAAAAAACAGCATAACTCAAGTCATTTTAATAAAATTAACTTTCGAAATTTAAAATAATAAATCTAGCTGTAAGCCTATATATACAATATACAAATATATACTGTACATTAATTATAATCAGTATTACAAAATAAATAACAATAGCAACAAGATAAGACGCTTTTCAAAGACCGAATAATCAAAAATTATACAGCTTAAAAAATAATGCTGAAATGAGTACACGAAAGTATATAGAATAAATACGATTATTTCACAATTGGGTATTACAGCATTTGTTTCAATAATTATTGTGTTACGTGTAAAGAGTAATTAGTTCTTTTCAAAAGAAAGAACGAAATTGGAAAGCATAACGGTAACATTATAATTATTAAGTAATTAGATAGCACAACTACAATCAGGGTAAACAATATACAAATATTTACTATTATATCATCAAGCATGATAATATAGTTTGCATCTTTTGAACACCATAGTGGAAATATAGTCAGAATCATGTTGATCGATTCACGAGGTAGTCAAATTTTCCAAAGAACGCGGCCGGCCTAACTTCTGAAATTTAACGCGTTTTCCCCTCAATTCCTCCTATGAGAAGGGCAAAAAACAGGCAAACAAATTGATTATTTCCCGAGCAAATTAGTGGCCAATTAGAATAATACACCGAGTAACATTAGTTTTGTTGGTATAATTATTGTTCAATTATCTTTCAAGTACTCTAATTATCACCTCTCAAGTTAAATAATTATTTATGACGACAACAGTAATATAAGTATAAAATTGTTAAAATAAAGAAATCAACGTAGTGAATTATATGTAGCTAACTACATCACACAATACCAATTAAGATCAATTCATAAAATAAGTAAGTTACCCTTAACAACAATATAATATTGAACAGAAGTATACATGAAGTACTAACTTATAGTAGATGAATTTTTAATTATCTCTTCAATAATCACTTAAAAATACCTAGACTACAAATCATTAGTTTTCCAATTGCGCCAATATAGATATATATAAAATAGGACACGAGATGAGAGAGACGGATAGCGGCATGCTTAAATCAATATCGAGAAAAATTAAATTATAAGCACGATCAAAATATTTGACACACTGTGTTAATTGCACCACATTCTGCGGCTATAAGTTTAACTGAAGACGAGTAGTAACGATATCTATACGATTAGTTTTGGATCATACGTTATGCACACATAATTCTGTAGCACACAGTATAAAATAAAATAGGAAAGAAAAGAATGTACAACTGTTTCGCCAAAAATGAATAAAGAAACGAGAAATTACAAAAGTTACAAATACATTCAATAAACTATTATGTTAATATAAGATAGGTTAATATAAATAACTTAAAATATCCTATTTATTAAAAACATGATATTGAATAAAAACATATTAACCAATAGTAACCATTCCTTGTTTAAAACCTATCTCTGCAATTTATACATATA
Source organism: Coelogynopora nodosa (assembly GCA_034780555.1). Taxonomy (NCBI): domain Eukaryota; kingdom Metazoa; phylum Platyhelminthes; order Proseriata; family Coelogynoporidae; genus Coelogynopora; species Coelogynopora nodosa. The sequence continues at coordinate 5,838 of JAUZND010029270.1, forward strand.
CAAACAGGTCGCTATCAATTATTTTTATGAAAGAAATAGTTAACTTAAAAATTTTTAACAAAAAATCATGTAAAAATTCTAGTTAAAATAATAAAAATAAGCATAAAACAGCGATAAAATATAAAATAGCCCATAAAATCATGATACTAGACAATATAGCTATTAATAAATAATAATTGATATATCAAACATACTTTTGACAACTTGTTTGTGGATAACATGATAACTAAAAATGTATTTTAAAAAATCTTTCTGAATAACAAATAGGCCCTACTAGCTCATTTATATTTAATTGCATTAAAATAAACTTAACCACATTAAATATTTTAAAATAGAAACCAATAATAATGTTGTATCTCTTCAAAACTCTAATAATTGAATCACAAACCTGACACCAGCTACAATATGGTTGATGACAAAATATACAAACAGTTTTAAATATCTTAAAAAATTGTCCATAATACTAAATATCCCGATTATTTTAATATAAGCTCACAGTATTTTTATGTAATTTATGTGCTAATTAAACCTGTACAAACTAGGAGAAGGGTAACTCTATATATTTTAGAATTCTGACCACTACACTGTTTGAAATATAGGGTGTACAAGAGTGTTATGCATAGTTACGCGTAATAAGGCTGTAGATAAAAATCAGAATACTAGGGTTATCAGACCAATTCTAAAATAATCCGGACGCGGACTGCAAACCTCCCGAAATGGTAATCTAGGATAAAGAAGGGGTGCAATTTTGGGGCCATTGGCCTATTGAACTGCTCCATAATGGCAAGAACTAAAGAAAACATTTTTACAGATTGCTGCACCCTTGATCCAAAATATACATATTAGTAAATAAGAAAGGTTTGGTCTATTTTCAAACAAATGCTCAACTATCATTTAATTATGACATTTAGGAGACCCATAAAAACAAAAATCCGTAAATAATCAATCCGGATGTCTGGCAACCCTGAAATACAGCACCTATTTTGTTATATTCTATCTAATTAGACCAATCAATTCCTGAATAATAATCGACTTCAAAGGGGGAGTTGAGTTCTTCTATAACACGATCTAATTCACAAAACTCAAAATTATAATTTATTCATTTGTACAAAAACTATTCACATGAGAAAATAGAACACATTTAAAATGAGAAAACAACAATGAATAATAATATATCTATTAGCTACATTTAATATTTGTTTCCGATTTATTACAAATTATCCTGAGGTTCTTTTTTAAGAGAGTCGTTTGTTTATTTGAACTTTTACCTATTTGCGTATTTATTAATAATTGTTCTCGTCCATAAAATAAGAATAATAGCATCTTTGGAAGTAGAAAATCTTTAAAAAAAAACTAACGACAAAAATTCAACATAAGCGCATAAAACATATATATTTGTCTAATATAACATAGTAAGTAACATAATATAATGTAGTGCATAGCGTACAATTAAGTAAATTATAATAAAGGGGAAACCACGCACGTATCCACTCTTAGAATAGTAATCTCGGTTGGAAAAGGGTTATTTATGAGCCGAAAGATTATTAAAACATGCTAATGAGGCGATATTATTATACTCACATATTGACATCTGTTTTTTGAAGATCACACTCTGCCAAAGTGAGATGTATGTGCTGTTAATTACGACTGAATGTCCTCAAAAAGTGGTGCTTCATAATTACACAATAGACTAATGGGGACATGAGAAAACCATGGACTCGTTGGGAATAATTATAGATTATCAATTAATGGAGGTGCGCACAGTGTAAAATTATATTTGAATCAGAATGAATAGAACGAATAAATCATCATTTTAAACAAGCATTCATTATATAATGTTACAATGAAATAATGGAAATTAATACAAATTGCGTCATTTGCGGAAAATTGAACAACGTAAAACAAATATAAATTAAAAACAACAAAATAATCAATTTTTTATATGATTCGTACAATGTTAAAAAAACTAAATTATTGTATCGTATGGAGACACTATTACATAAAGACAGTTACGTCAATTACGTGTCAGTTACGTTAACTGTGTTCACATGCTGTAAGTTTTGAGTATAAATTTAGACGCTCTGCTTTGACTTTAAATCGGTGCACCTCAGCGTTAATATTATACCAGAACTGTATGATCAACAATAACATACTGAGGTTATAATCGGTACACACCGTGCAGTGTATGTAAAATATTATTTCAAATGACAAACAGAATCATATACTAGAATTATATTGTTACTACGCCTGGAATCTATTTGCCCATTACACATAAATCAAAAATAATATATTGAATGCTGTCATATTATAATGATAATATAGTAATTGCATTATAATACATTATATTATTGTTATATTATATATTATTATATATTATATTATTATTACAATAACTAACATTATCAGGGGGTTCGCACAGAGGGTTCGCATCCAAAGAAAAGTGTATATGATTTAAATAATTGTTCCATAGGTTTTCCATGGGTTCAGGTATTTTTCACCATCATTTTAATTAATAATTCAGCTTAATTTAAAGCAAAAGTACTCCAAATAAAAAACATTAATCGATTTTAATTTTCACTTGTTAGTATTTTGTTGAATGATTTGAAGAGGTCTGAGGTGTAATAGTGCTAATGTAGGTTTATTGTATAATATAGAGAAGGTTTGCATTTAGTTTTTTATATTCTTTCTGCTTAATGTTTTACTTTGCTATGTTCTGGCTAGAAAATGTCTTTGTCTTTAACGAGAGGCATTTTATTTGCAATTGCACTATCTGGGAACAGAGTAGTGTATAATTAACAATGGTTTACTTTACACAAAAATTATATGATAATAATATGTAGTTCATCACACAATTTATTGCACTTCTGCATTATAGTTGTGTTAGCAATAAACTTCAAGACTGCAGCATGTTAGTGGCAGTGCAAGCTAGTTGTGCTATATCCTATTATGTTGTGTTTGCAGATATGTAAAAATGATTTATAATTCGTAAATAAAGGTTATTTTATTAATAATACGCATTTCAGTAGGTAACATTTTATATCATATTTGAATAATCTTTTAAAACAAAATTAATAAATATTTTAAAAATAGCCAGTTTAAGGTTTTAGCATTGCTAGACAAAAACGTACAATACACGATATAATATATATTTTTATATTGAAAAATAGGCAAGAATTAAAATTTATGGAAGATTTCTTCAGATTAAAGGAATTTTAAGGAGGCTAAACTCAAATAAGTAGGATTTAAGGAGCTTAAAGGAGCAGCGGCCACCCTGTGAAAGGTATAAAACGATATAGCGGAAGGGAGCAAATGCATAAGACTTGACCAGTGTCACCTTATCGTAGGAGATCCTTCGATGGCGGTGCACCACCTTGCCCCGCTGCTGCTCCAACTCATCCCAGATCTCCGGGTCGCTGGCCGTCTCCATTTGGTCCTCCTCCTCGTCATCGAAGGTCTCCTCCTCGTCCTCGTCATGCCCCCCCACACCGCCGTGCCGCAGATCCTCCGGCTGGTGATGCGTCCCTCGCAGGTGAACCTTTGACATGAGGCAGTTCAAACATCGAGACTTAATTAATTACGGACAACTTTTTTTAAATACGAACCACTTTTTGAGATTAAAAAAGGATTTTATAAACGATATTATATATTTTCCTCTTTACTTAATCGAATTACTAATTATAAAAATTATTATATATTTACGAAAATTTTTGAACAGAATTATCACAATTACAACCTTTTATAATTTCCCATCTAAATAATATGTCAAAAACGAAAAAAATATTAATAACTTATTTTTTTAACCAATTTGAAGAAACAAGCCAGATTTGAAATTTAACGTGAGTCATATAAGATTTTTACGTAATATACGTAAATCCAACATACATCGGCCCTTATGAAGTTTCCTTACACAATTAAACCGACAAAGCTATAGTGAAAATAAAATCAATTATCTCCGACAAAATTGGTAAATATTATAATATTATAATGTTATATTATTAATCATAGTAACAATTTTTAAACACTTAGGTAGAAATCGGGTTAGTTAATTTAATACTTAAAATGCTGGAAAGATTTAGTTAAGTAAATAATACTGAATACTCTTTAACCGATAGATTAGTGTGTATCAGATTGTGGTGGTCTGGACACGTCGTACAACGAATGAATGTGAATAGAGCATCAAAACAAGCTTTTATGATGAAGGAGATTATATTATTATATTATATTATATAATTATATATTATAATTATATATTATTATATACACGACAAGTTGCATTAAAATTTCATACTGCTCAGTCAAGTTTGATAATGCACAGAGTTTCCGCGTTGTAACTAGATTCGAATTCGCAGTTTTTGAAGGTCAATTATAACTATCATTTCTTAGGTTATTAAAGCAGTTGTTGTGCAATAAGAAAAATAGATATTTCGAAGTTTCGACTATAACAATTTGACAATGTTATAGTTTAATCATAAATATTGTAAAACATGGAATTAACTAATAATTGATCACGAATATTTACCAGTACTATGGTAAGTCTAAACAAACGATAATTTAAACATTCTATTCTAAAAGTGTATTATAAACTAGTAGATAAAATGCGTAGTTAATATATTTATTATAACAAAGTTAAACAATTTTCGTATGGAAATCCAAAACTTTACAATAATACACGTAGTCATATAGAACTAGAGTACTTCATCGTAATTCATCATAATGAGTATGATAAATCATTGTTCTTAAACGATAAGAGAATCCTTGAAATTATGGTGGATTATTCCATTCAATGAATATTTAGCAATAGAAATTAGGATATTTCTAAAACAAACGACAACCATTGTATTATAGTGGAAAGCATAATACTATTATGTGTATAATTATTTAATATAAATGCATATTATAAGATTAAGTACCGTAAAATGCAAACGTTCCCATAGAAATAAGAATCATTGTTTATACCCTAACAGGTAACTACATATAGTACTCAGAAAAAGATAAACTATTTTTTAGTTATGTGTCTTTCTCAATGTCATAAATTTCTGAACGATACGCCTATTAACTACTTCAGTTTGTGCTTTTATAAAAAGTATTTAGCTTGCAGTTCATTAAAAAGTTCATTAGCTTTGCGCTTTCTCTCTTGTTCAAATACTGCCGCTGCACCACCAGTAAAACACGCTCTTACAAAAATTCTTAATTTTACAGGTTTTTCCCGGTTGTGGACACTTCGAACAGGTTTCCTTGTCTACGAAACAGAAAACCTGCGGACACCAGGTTTTCCAGCCATTGAGGGGAAACAGCAGAAGTTTTGAATGGGACAAATTTTCAAAAAATCCTCCCAAACTGCGCCAACCTTGATTTTGCTGCCACCCGGCACCATTCCCCCTTCGCCCGCCTTTCCTTTGATGCTGGCGCCGCCTACAGTGGCCGAAGAGTTGTCTGCCTCGTCGTCCTCGTTCAACTCCTCGTCCTGCAGGCATTGCATCAAGTCTGCATAGTCGATATCGTCCATTTCTGTGAGGTGGGTACAAGAGTAAACAGTAGAATAGTAGGTCCTCTTTTTCTTATTTTATTTAGTATATGCAGACAATAATTATTTTCAAAAAAAATTAAGAAAAGTTTCAGCAGGTTTTTCTGCTTATATCAAAGGATTAATCTGGATTATAGCAATCAATTGAATGATTTTAAATTTATATACAAACTACCATATTATAAACTGACTGATTTGAAATATTATATATACTCTAGTAATTCCTAATTTTCGATGTAAAATATATTTAATATAGTATGAGTCATTTACAAAATTATTGTAAAAATATATACAAAAAAATATTATATTATCATGATGTGTTTCATATATAATTAATCCTTTGAACGAAAATAAATAATATAATAAAATAAATAAATAATATCTGTTTAGACTTTGAGACTACAAAAATAATATTATATGTGTATTCATATTTGAGTAAAATAATAAGAAAAACGAAGCAAATTTAAATGCGAAATTTAATCTGTAAATTTACAATACTATTTTTCATTTTACAAACGAATTTATTTAGGTAGAATCTTAATAAGAAAGTAATTTATAGCTATTCCGAATACTGTTTAATTCGAAGAATTAGATTCTAAAATAAGCAAACTAGTCCGAAAATTTGAAAACACTAGTTTAATTATAATATTACTCAATTATATATTTTTTTGGAAATTACATCAACATTTTTCAACACTTATCGTCTTAAAATCGTGTTTAACTGATTCGTCATACTGGGTGTAGTTATTCAGAAACTATCACACACGTCAGCTGTTTAGTAAAGAATTATTATGACGTAGCCTATAATTACAAACCACCTTGTATTTATTCAAACGTAAAATACTAAGGCCCGCATGGATCTTTTACCGTCTTCGTATACAACGTTCTCCTTGACATCGATTCTTGATACCATCTCAGCCAGATCAATAAAATGCAGTTGCCCTTCAAGGAGTGCCTTAAAAGTAATAAATATAAAATAATACAAAATCAATTTTATCAATTTATTAAATTACTTTAATTGTTTAGATTATAAGCAATAAGCTTGTATGGAGTATTATCATTCACTTATTATTATTAATATAGATACAAAACAAAAGCGTTACCAAGTTGATGCTAAAATATAAATCTAATAGAATATAAATTAAAACACAATTGTTTCCAACCTGTTTCGCTTTTTCAAAGAAATTTATTTTATATAACAATAATTTAATGAAACATTTTTTGAATAAATATACAAACATTTAAATTATAAAAGTTGAATAAAATAAATTTATAAGAATAAAACATGAATCAAAAATACCAAAGAACTGATCAATCTAAATCAGCAGAATTAATGGTGTATAAATAAAATTATCGTATTGATAACATTAACGCTAATCTTGAAAATAAGTTTCTCAAATCAATGTTACTCGTGACAACTGAGCCAGTTAGTTACCAGCGTACCAAACTGCTCTGCATGAAAATAATTGCAGAAGAGGCCCTAACACCATAGTTACTTGTGACAACTGACCTAGTTACCAGCGTACCATACTGCTCAGCATGAAAATAATTGCAGAAGAGGCCCTAACACCATAGTTACTTGTGACAACTGACCCAGTTACCAGCGTACCATACTGCTCAGCATGAAAATAATTGCATAAGAGACCCTAACACCATAGTTACTCGTGACAACTGACCTAGTTACCAGCGTACCATACTGCTCAGCATGAAAATAATTGCAAAAGAGGCCCTAACACCATAGTTACTCGTAACAACTGACCTAGTTACCAGCGTACCATACTCAGCATGAAAATAATTGCAGAAGAGGAGTGACAACAAAGTGATTTGTAACAACCAACCTAGTCACTAGCATACCTTACTACCCAACATGTGTACATTGGTGGACGAGGTACCAAGAGACATAGCGCGCGCTCGCTCCGACCGATCCTGCACTGTCTGCCGGGTGAAATGAGCCATCAAGTCCTTCTTCCGCCATTCGGCAATCTTATCCAGGGCATAGTTGTAGCCGACATCGAGAATCTCCTCAAACGCCCCAAACTGGAGGGTGGCATAGCGCTCAATCGGCGGCCGCAGGTACTCGCAGATGCAGCCTTCCTTGACGTGCTCCAATTGTCGCACACAGGAGACGTAGGCCAGCCGCGACTGGATCTCGGTCATATTGGGGACCCGTATGCTACGGCGGCGAATAAAGCGATTGTAGAGCAACCACCAACCAGACAGTTCGTCGCCGTAGTTAGTGAGAGCTGTGTCGTCTTGGGAGCCGACGTCCACAGCGAAGATTGTCTCCACACCCATCTCGTGCATCACATCCGCTGTAAGTTGACAGGAGAGAGTGTAAGCGTAGGCCAAACTTATAGGATATTGATAGAAACACCAACAACACAATATTTCAGATTTATATCATACTTGCTATATGCGTAAATAACTTGTACGTCAGTGTATCTAAAACGTATTCTACTTGTGTAAATGAATTAGGGACCAACAAATTTTACTTCATTAATTCAAATGGTGATAATAGATTATCAATATGGGATATTCATAGTCAGTCGGTCAGCAATAACTTTTCACATTAGAATAATTTAATTTTAACAAGAATTTGTATTCAACAATATCAATAATTTAAAAATCATTTTTAGTCATTTAGGATGAAAGTCTAAGTCAAAATAATTAATAAAACGATACATATATATTTTAATGATCATTATAATATTGCTAATTATATTATTAGTTATCGAAATTTTACTCTAAACAATAAGACGAGTACATATTATAATCGAATATATTTATTACAAACCATTACACCTACAACATATTACAAAACTTTAAAATAGAAAACAACCACATAATTTCATTAAAAACATACATAAAACGTTTAGATAAAGTAATCAAAGAATCAAAAATACAAACTATTATAAAAGGGGACTACAGTATTATATAATAATCGGTATTTTGTAGGTATAAACAGAATACTAATTCCACCCGGAGGTGTATTAATTAGATTCTTCTACTCATGAGGACTATGCCAACAACATGCAGCACATTGTCAATATCTTTACCAACTAAAAGATGTGTTGCTGGCATCAATGTAGAATAATTAAAGGTAGAAATAATGAAAAGATTATATATCGGAGATAAACTAGTCGCATTTAATTAACTAACAGTTTAATTAAATGAAAGAAATAACCACATTAACCAATATTACATATTCTACATTAAACTTTTTTTTTGGTTCTTCTTAAGAGAATTTGTTAAGAAATAAAAAAAATTCAAACAGCAAGTGGAATTTCTATTTAACAAAGTATATTTATAGCTATTTTCGTTTAGAAAATTAAAAACAAAAGAAGCACCAAGTGGTGAGAAATCTTGAGTTAATGATCCAAGTGTTCTACTTGACACGCACCGGACACACGTTAAAATTTATACAATTCTACCAGGTTGGTAGAAAGAAAGGGTAGAATTTTACTTAATAAAAATGGTACGAGTCTATATTTAAGATTATTCATATAGAAATTTTACAGCAAATTAAATGTATCAAATAATATGTGGTCCAGGGGCGAATCCCCATAAAGTAGGCGGTCAACAGAAATATGTTTTGTTTTCTAAAGGGTGCGCTCTTATGTTATAATGACATTAGGTATGCTACGATATTTTTGCAATAAAATTAGCGTATTTCTTTTTCGTTCGGAATTCATAATTTTTATAACTACAAAAAGGTGTTACTGGAAGATATCAGTCAGAAAATTCTTATCACCACCTTTTAGAAATATCTTCATGAAATGACATCACCATGGTGGAGAAATATAAACACACAAAATGAAAACAATTATTAAGTTATCATATTATACAACACAGCACCATGTAACTATTACTACAATAATGTGCACACAGCAATAAGAGACACGCCCATGGACTTCAAGTAATGAAAAAAGATACGTACTAAAATATTCAACCAGGACATGTAATTTGATCAATTTTCTTGTCTAAAAAAGTTATTTTTTTCAATAAAATTGCGTGTCTGAACAAAAACGGTGAAGTTTTACTGGTCGGTTGAAGAAATATAGAACTATGTTATTCCTCACTTTACTTTCTAGAGTAAAAAATACGAATACAATTTTTGTTCATAAATTTGAGATATATTTAGCCTTAAATAATTGAAATCTTCAAACAAGCAAGCAAACCAGCACATGCACCTCAACATTTATACTATAATGATGGTAAAATATACATCGAATAATATAAATGTAGAATTAACTCCAGAATATTTAAATAAACTTTCTACACAAAGTATTAATAAAAAGGCGTTAAAATCCTGTAAAACATTTCTCACAAACCAAACAATTACTGATATATTTTCAAATATAAAATAAACGCAATTTTATATGTGATAAATGTTGGCTTTTTTATCATGTTAATACAATGATATACTACTAGTATCAATATAATTATCAATTGAAATAAAATGAGTATTTTTCATATTATGTCATTTGGTCGACATAGATTAAATAGTATAGGACTTTCTTAGACTCATGTGAGATATATTAATATAATGTTGTCGCATTAAAAATCGGTTATATCGGTTTATTAAAGTTCAAATTTAAAATCTCAAACTTTAGCTCGATTGGTTGCTATACTGTTAGGGGGGGGGTATCATATTATTAGTGATACTGTTAAGGGTTGTTAGGGATGTTGTTAGGGTTGACTTATAAATTTAATTTTGCTTAAATTTTTTGTCACGCATACAGTGATATAAATTGGCCGAACTGATGAGTATGTTATACATCAAAAGAATCACCATGGCTTTACATATTTGGGGAAAAAATTGCTTCTCTTTTGTTTAATAGACCGATCAAACACTATATTATTTGGATAATATGTAAAAAGGTAGATTGAATAAATGAGTATTAAAACAAACCATTTTGACAATCCGCGCACATTCGAAAAGTTTAGAATGAAGTGGTTGCAATTAGCAAGCACACAGTATTGTAAATTAATTTTATTTTAAAATTTTAAATACTTTATAATAAAAGCCATAATATTATACGTCAATAAATTTTTTTAATACATTTATGTATTCACAAATTTTTATGTATTATTGACGCGTACAATGTTTATGTTTAAAGCGAGCAATAAGAACTTTCACTCTCAACGATTCTTCATATAGAAGGTTAAAACATTTTAATAAAATTCACAATAGACATACTCTACGATCGATATCACCGATTACGATTTTTAACAGGAGCTACAATCTTTTCATATTATGGAAACCAAAAATTAATGTGGTCATTGTTAGTAATAGTATATATATTTTATAGTTAACCTTTTTTGATAGTGATTTTATTAAATATTAAATATATTAAATACTTATTTATTAAATAATTTACATTCAACGATCAATATTGTTATTGATACGAGAATATAGTGTATTATTTACACGTCTATTATAAATAGTATAAAAATATACTATTTATACGGTTAACAACTTTTTTGTTTAACATTTTCGTATGAACAATTAGAGTGTACTTTAAAACGACAGACGAACAACAATATTATTGCATAACCAGGCAGCAAAAAGGTTTTCTGAACAGAAAGCGTAGAAAGGTCAGATAGAATAAGAGTGCGCGGGTGGGCTAGAGACGGCGCCCGGCCAGATCGCTTATCGCTACCTGGCAAGTTGTTGACATAGCCCCCATCCAAGAGCAGGCTTCCATCGTAAGGGTCACAGAGTGGCGGCAGATAGCCCGACAGGGACATACTAGCACGCACGTAGCGCCACAGGCAACCTGTATGAGGAGGGAGGGCAGGAGAGATAGAACTAGGGGCAAGCCCAGTGAGTACAGACCTGGGACATTGTTGACAAAGGCACCGTCCACCAGTAGACAGCCGTCTTTGGGGTCACAGAGCGGAGGGAATAAGACGGGGTAGCTCATACTGGCGCGCACGTAGCGCCAAAGCATTCCTACACGTGTGTGTGCAGAGGTAGTGTCGGGGAATTAGAAAGCGAAGATTACTTTGCAATACTGTGATACTTAATTATGGATTATATCCCGTTAGGCTGGCATTTTAGCTAATCCAGCAGTTCCGTTTGTCCAGAAAATTCCCAATAAGCCAGTAAATGTGTTCATATGGGAGTTTTCATCAGTCTTCACTGCACTCAATCTCAAATTAATTCAATATCAGAGTCAATAATATAATACATATTTGCTCGAACAAATAATTAGTTTAATATATTTCCTGGTCTATAAGGAAATTTTCTGGCACAAAGGGACTGTTGGACAAAAAGACTTTTGTTTAATACCATTGTTTTATATAACATTATATTTTAGCTCACAGAAAAATTCATGTATTACTTTTACTATAAATAATATATATTATATAATAAAGCATGTAAAGTAAAGATATATTTATACAAAATAGTATTATTATAAATAATTATAATAGATTAATTGAAAAGTCGACATTTTTTTAAATAATCGAATAAAATACTTATTGCGGAATTTTCTCCTTTCTGGTGTATTCATATTTGGATTCAATATTATTTTCGCAGCGCTACAAATGCTAGATTAATATATTACTTTTTTTAATTACGACGAAATATTTCAATACAAATTTAAAGTATTATGTATATTATTAAAGCGAATTAACACAATATTTAACGCAGCTTTTGCAAAAATAACTTATTTAATAGAATTATTGTGTAAATAAACATACAAAATATACATAATTCACAACAATATAAAGGTTTGGTAATTTCGTGTATAATATACCATGACTGAACTCATATAAATTTTAATACAATTTCTAACAGCGATTACTTCAAATATATTTTGAAAACAATTATATAAATAATAAAGTGTATCATGGTGCTGACGCATATGTAATAAAAAATTCAGTAATACCAAAACCTGCCCAGGAGTTTTTTCAGGAATGAGGAATTTCCTATTTGAACCCCTCTCCCTTTTTCCCTCCCTCTTTTTTCTCTCTTTTTCCTACCCCCTTTCACCCTCCTTGGGCAGATTTTGTCAGATCACATAGTTACATTTAAAATGTTGATTAATACTCAAATATGTGCATGCCGTGTCCTGGATATCGATGACATAGCAAACCTTTTCCTGCATCACTAAAAACAACCAACTGATTTCAGACTCAACAACCATTTTATTAATAAAAAAATTTAAGTCATGCATGGTATCGAGCAAAGCAGTGAGAACCTAACTTGAAGTATTTTATGTTATTTATTCTAGTCCTCCCATGTCCAAAACAAAATATTTTATTTCGGTTTTATTTCTGGCAATAATTTTAGATTCCTATGAATAATTTAGTTTTTTTCTCTAATATATATATTATTAATAATTAATCAAACTAAAGGTAAACTAATTGTAACTTTATTTTAAATTATAAAGATCTGTACACACACAATGGGGGGGGTTCATGGGAGGTGTTCGGGTGAACAACCACCCGTTACATTTTTGGTGCCCTATTTATTTACATAAAATTACCCTTTTCATTATATAAGTGCCATTTTTATTATGAAACTTCCCTTAGATTGCACTTTCCCGATCATCTTAATAATTTACTCATATAAATGTAAATGTATGCTTTCTTTGTCAACAATGTGGTTATATTATGCACTATTTTTGTCTCAGGACTGATGTGCTCTTTTCATTATTGATATGCTGGTGTGCCTTTCTTTCCTGGTACTGCCTACTAGTAAGTACTCCTAGTACTTCCTACTAACAATGGATTAAGATAAACTGCTCAAATTCGCGTCAGGTCATAATTTTCGCGTATACACGATTTACGGTTATAGCCTTAAAAATAGAATATTTTGAAGAACCGTGTCCAACTTCCTCAGTCATATAAAATGTCAGTTTTACATAAAGTAAAACTATTTGCAAAGGAATATGCTATCACTAAACACAAATGTAATTCAATTTATGAATTTAGTAATGTTGATTTAACGTATAATATAATTATTTAATAAATTAAGTTCTGCATTAAGTTAATTGACTCTTTAAGCCTCCTTTTAAAACGTACTGGATAACTGAATATATGTGCACATATTCAAACAATGCAATTATAGAGATCAATATTCCATATGTATTTGCTATTATTTTTAAAACTAGCACATGTGATGTATATTCTGAAAAGTCAACCACAAACTTTCTAAATACTTTTTAACAATCTTCAAAATGCTACCAGTGCTGAAAGACATTGTATTTGGTTGTTCAATTTCTAGATAACGAAGACGGAAGGGATCTTTTGAGATCCGGCTTCCATACTGATTCCATGTTCTAACTTAAAATCAATTAACCAACTAAAAAATCATCAGTTTTTTAACTTGGCTTTCCACTTTTCGATGGTTTAACAAAATAATGTGTCCACTTTTTGTAAGCGTTGAAAGAATTTTTCAATTTGATGAAGTGAAGGAGAATATTATGCCAGAAATAGGCCTACTAAATATTATTATAATAGTATATAAAATAAAATAAACATTATAATAATTAATAGAAATGAAATTATTAGTTGGTGCCAATTACACGTAAGTTGTTTTACATCCAATAACTGAGAATCGCAGCTGTTTTTGAGAACTGGTTCATTTGAAAACATGTTATATGCTGCCTTATGATTCTCCTCCTTTGCATACAGTTTATTTTTATAAAACTGAATATTTGTTAAAGAAATGAAAAATGTAAAAGATAATACTAAAATGCACAATTAAACACATAGAAACTATGTACAAAATTATAATATGGTTTTCTAAGTATATAAGTAACTTTTAAGATTTTTTACATTAATTGGCAAAACAATATAATTTTTTAGAGTTTTAAAGTTTTTCGGTTTCGTGAGAGGCCTGTTGTACAAAATGAATAATCTATTTGACTTAATATTATAATAATGCAATCTGTTCTCTATTTACAATATCTATTTTCTCTTGTTTACTTTCTTCTATGTTTATGGTCGCAGTTGTTTGACACAAACGTTGCGTTTATAAATAAAGTAAATTCGCCAGACTATGCGTATAATGTGAAGAAGTAAAACCGAAAAAATAATGACACACCCAATTCAGATATTAAACGAAGTGTATGAAATACGTCACAAGGATACTGAAAAACAATAAATATATGAGTATTCAGTCAGACTATTATTTGCGGCTATATTACATTAGCGCCATATTATTTGAAGTAAAAATACCATGTAAAAGTGGAGGTTATGTAAATGTACTAACCATGTGTGTGCACGCGCATCTTGGAGTTTGATATGTCAGTTGTGACACAAAAATATGGCAACCACAGATCCTCCACCTGCTTGTCCTTAAACATGGTTTCCAGAGATTTGTTGAATGCGCGACCTGAGGACAAAAAAAATACAAGATCACTTTGATGCAGCTAAGCTTGTATTACGAGTAAGTTATATTAAACGACTAATGTGTTGTGATATATGTATTTCTCAAAACAATATTTCGCATTACTTTGAATTTAACATAAAAAAGCTATGCCCTCCACCAAATGAATGGCGTTCACCAATGAATAAGTACAGTGCACAGAGTCGATAAATAAGATTAGTTTTATTTTATCTGAAGATAAAATGAAGATGAAGTTGTTTCAGAAGCTAAAATATAACAATCATTATTCAGTGATGACTGGTTTCGGATTTATGAGTTATATATTTTTTTCAAAGAATAACATAACATAGTTATAATAATAGTGTATGAAATTGTTGTTTTTAAAATATTATTTTCTTAAATACATTTACAATTATCAATAATAATATTAAACGATAGAACATGTAGAAATCAGTCATAATACCAATAATTTTAAAGATCAATAAACAAGTTAAACCTTGGAGCAGTTAATAATGAATATAAGCTATCGTATATTTTGTTTAGCTATGGGTCAGAAATAGTAATGATAGTGTCATTAAATCTCCGCAAATTGTTCTCTTACATAGCTAAACAGAACAACACAAACAGCCTATAGTACACTACTCAAAGCGTCAATTAATTGTGACCTACCCGAGAACATGGAAACACTGGGGTAGGTGATGTCAATCAACTTGTTCCAGATGGAGGCCATGTCTTTCGAGAACTCTCGTGCCCGCTGGGTGAACCGTGTCACCTGAACCTCCTCCGCCCAAAGAGCCCCGATGAACGAGCCGATACTTGTCCCACCCACGATGTCGATTGGAATGTTGTGCTCCTGAGAGGTGGCGGGTAGATATAGGTTAGCACAGCCCCAAAGTTACACATGTCATGTCTGGTGTAGCAAATGTATACCGTTCATAGTGGTGTGAGCAGTACTGTAATCCTCACGCTTAGCACTGAAAGCTTAAGTTATCCAAGAAAATATATTACTAATAATTTCAATAATTCGTGTGCGTGCAGCCAAACTCATTTCATAGTGTCAGAAGATCTTTATCTTCTGTTTAACTTCCATGTAAATTGTCGTCATTGCCTTAGGTGGGAAGGTTTGATAGAACACTTGAAAGCGTCAAGCAAGTATAAAGTGTCAATCGAAACATAATAGCATGACAAGCACATGCGACTCACAAACCAGTCTGGCGTGGTGAACTTGAGCCCATTAATTCGCATATCTTGTAGATCTGATGACCAATAATTGAAGTCATTAAAAATATCTTAAAAAAAGTCCTTCAACCCACTGGTGAAATGCCTCACAGAAACTCTTACAATAATTGTGAACAAACAGTATGATAGATATTTCCCTTGATATCTAGTAACTGAGGTGCTAAGTGTTGGCGTATCTGAACCTCCAGAGTCCATCCTTTGAACCTCGCATAATTGCGCAGGAAACCACCAGGATTTATTTATACTAAATTGTTCCATGCTATTTCATAATGTACACCGACCTTCTATCATTCCTTAAAAATAACTTTTCTATATTTTTAAACCAAATACCCCCCCCCCCCCCCCCCCCCAACGATAATTTGTTATTGGATTTGCGCCTTCCTCACAAAATATGACCTCCAAGAGATTCTCATGCCTGAAAATGACGCTTGGAAGGTCAAACTTATATTTAAGATAATTAAACTTTCAACATTTAGAAGCACTCAACAAAATAAATTAACGGTAATAAAGTGTTCCCCAACCCCACTGACCAAAAATAACATTTTGCAATCAATTTGTATCGTAGTTGCCCTAAATTAAAAAAAATTCTCAGTGCACAATTTGCTGGTTAATAAATAATGACCATAATATAATGTTTATAAATATGGTATTTTACGAGGAATCAATACACACTGAACATGATTAATGAGGCTTGTAAAAAATTATATAATAATGTTGTTCAGTATGACATTTAGCTCTTCCGTTTTCAGTAAAATACTCTCTTCTATGATTATGGCCACAATATTGTTCGATAGGAATGTCGGGTTATTAAAAAAATTCAATCGATGTGATTTTTTACCATATTATTAGGTAAGGGGTATAATATGATCGACAGATAGTAGGAGGATATTCTAGTATTCTTAATAAAAATCAATAATTTGTCGCATTGAGAACAACTTTAAAGATTCGCAGTAAATTAAATTTTCATTATTGACTATTTTCCTGAATATTACTCTAGAGTAAATAGAAATATCGATTGGAAATTCGCGGATTGAAATATTTTATTTTATTATGATTCAAAATAGCTTACATTATAATTAAAAATATATGATATGTTATACGTAATTCACAGTCAAATGAGCATATTAAAACCTCCACGTGATTATTTTCTCTTACTGTTAATTTATTCAACAAAGAAAATTAACACCAGTGACATATGAAAAACTAGCTTCTATTCAATTAAGATCTCCTGCTATATAATGCGTTGTAAATAATATAAAACCAAACTGGTTGCCCCCCCACAATGAACCCAGGACCCCCGCAGAATCGACAGGAGAGGAGGGAAGAGAACACAATGGTATCACTACC
>JAUZND010029281.1:0-23288 GCA_034780555.1 Coelogynopora nodosa
ATATAAATGAGTGTAACATATAATATATGATATGCAGTTTTTTTATAAACAATTTCGTATTTTAGAGTATATATTTTTTAAGGTCGCCATGTATGTATTATATAAGGTCGCCAGACAATTTGCAGAAAATCCAGAAATGCGTGACGCAGTAGAACAGCATCTTCCAACTTTTCGGGTACAACAACAGTTTGTCGGCAACTTTTGACCGCGTCCATCCAAAATTAGCCGTTTTTCTTGTGAAGCTACAGGAAGCTCACCATGTGAAACAATTACGGGTTGCACAACTCCGACTGTCCCACGAATGCCGAACTACGTGGCTAACGATGCTAACATCGAGCAGGCCAAACAACATTGGTTTGTTTGTTAACATGTTACGAAACTTTATTTTCTTAAATGCTGAAACCTCAGTAATATATTACAATACTGATTTTCTTTTTTTGCTGTGAGTGTTGAGAGATTCTAAAATGTATGCCCAACGGCAATTTACATCTTTCATGCGGTCTTTCTTGTATCACTTTTTTGTATTTGGTCTTAACAAGTTTAAACGATTTGAAGAATAATTAAAAATCAATATTACAAAAGTTTCTCTTACCGTTTTGCTTATGCTAATAATACATGCATACACGCATGCATGTTTCTGTTCTGTTATTTACATGTGTTTATTTACATGATGTTTTAAAAAATCTCTGTATGTTTCTCTTCTCTTTCTTCATTGAAATATTTATATTTATCCTTATGTTACAAAGTTCACAGAACGTGTCGATAATTCAAATGAGTGAAACGTTAACGTCATATTAAAATAACTTGATCAAATACGGTTGTGTTTGAAAATTGAAATAGAGAATTTGAATATTATAATAAAATTATATTAAATAGTCTTCGAAATATTAAGAATAACATAGTCAAGACGATTTAATATAATGTTATTATAATTATCCGGATAAGTAGAGCACTCTACTCTTTTAACAGTTTCTTTTTTGAGATGCAGACCATCCTTTATTAATATTAATAAAATGTACTAATTGGATATCCGATGAGTCGCCTACAATGGGAGGTTTATAATGTCAGTGCTGTTTGGTTTCGGTAAGTAGCGATTGTTATGAACATTCAACAATTTTCATGTATATATACAAAATATATATTGTATATCACCCATTTCAAATAATTATATATTTATATAAATATAAAATATAAATTAAATATATAACAAATATTTAAATATACAAATAAATAAAAATAAAAATGAGTCAAATTTCAAATAATATAATTTATTGTTTTACAAATTTGCAACAATTGGTTTACTTTTATGTTTTAAAATTCGCCTTGATCTTTATAAAAACAGCAGAGTTTCTTAGTCCATACTTCCTCATTGACGGCCCTCCAAGACCACATAGTAAGTTATTCCGTGTAAGTTCGCAATTCCATCCAAGTTGAATACCTGGTTGTTGACCTCCCCGAATTATCTATTTTGAGCGTAATTATTCAATAGTCTTGTAACTGCTTATTCACATTTCATTGACCATTTCTTTGGATAATTTTAGCTGTAGGTTTTTGTCTGTATATTTAATTATGCTGTATCCATACAGTCGAGGATTTTATATAGGGGACGAGTTGGTGCCATAATTCGACATTAAAAAATTAATTAGTAAGTGTGTCTGTGTGTTTCAGAATGACGTAATGTCCCATTTTCAATAATATAGTTTTTCTTCTGGCAATTCATATTTGATGAGAATTTTTATTTATTTAAAAAGTTCTGGTAAGTTCGCATCAAATCAGGTCGAAATTGTATGTTGGATTCTTACGTTAGGTTTGAAAAAACACATTAATTTATTTTAGTTTATCCATATCGGTCAATATATTGTCACATTATTTCATCCAGTTATTTTGCATCCTAGCCTGATGTATACGGAATCCAATATAAATCTATATATTTGCACCGGCTTTAGCCCAAGTTTGATAAAAGTTTGTAATATTTAACATATCTTTTGTTTGTTTGTTATTTAGTATATAATACATCATTTTCTAATGACTCAAATACAATTTACAAAACATAACATTGATTAAAATGGAATTGTAAAGGAGATTCGTCAACTAGGCAATGTATGGATTAGGAAACTCGGTTCCTTCAACAGAATCAAGTCAAACTTGAACACGACAGGGAATTATACTGATCATTTGTTAACAATGTATTACACACTGAATTGTATTGATTTGACAAAAAAAAGGACTTTTATGTAATAAAGAAACAATAAAACCATTTGAAGGAGTAATATTAAGTATTTAAACACTGCCGAAGCTTTCGACTCTATAACTAATATGAATAATAATCATTGTTACAATAAAAAATACCAATTAATTGAGATATCTTGAAATAAATCAATATATTAAGTTGCAATGTTTCTTGTAATGTTCGATATTTTTTTGATTTAATATATTAAAATTACTTTACTTTCATATTGATTAATAACATAGTACTGTGTACATAACAGCAAAATATATTTAAAATACATGTATTAATGTTCATCACAATCGCTATTCTAACTAAACATATTGTAATAATAGTAAATTCATTATCATTTAAAACAACAACAAAAAAGAATGCTATATTTCTACTAATAAGAAATGAAATGAAATTAAATTAAAAATTAATTATCAGAAATAAAATGTATTATCATTATATTAACAGACAACTTATAAATGAAAGTCTTATACTTTGTCAAAAGTGGTTAACATTTTTAAACTTCAAATCCTAAAAAAGACGGCGGTTAAAATGTTGTAAATAATTTTCCACACAACTTTCAATAACATATTAGTAGTTTAAGAAGAGTGAATTCGACCGCACTACTTGACGTTATCATAGATAGCAAAATTGTTAATAACTATACTAATAATATTTATTTACTAAATAAGGCATTCGTGAAATGAAAATTTTGTAAATTACAAAGAAGAAACATATTATTTAAATCCTATTCATTCTGTAATCGAGAAAAATTTATTTCGAGAAAATTAATTGCCAATATTGTTAAACTATAATTTTATACCAAAATAGCTAATACCGCGTTTCTTAATTAATTAATGAAAACAATTAAATGCAACGACGAATAAATTATTTTCAAATTACTTAAATTAAATATATTTGTGGCATTCTTCCATCCTGTCGTGAGTTTAAACATCTTGTAGCTTAAAAATATCATTTTAGTTCAATAAAATATAATGCATAGCCTAAATATATAAAAAAATAAAAATATATTTAACTCACACATGATGTTGTCAAATATAAAGTTGTCATTCAATAACATATTTAATCAAATTGACTATACTAAAAAAAAGAGGTAATATTTTATGCAATGTCGATTTATTTGTATTTTTATAGGGCATTATATATTTTAAGCAAATAACAATTTAATTTTAGAAGTTTAGTTAAGAAATCTGTTTTTAATAATGGAGTTAATTCCAAGAATTACTTTTTTTGTTAAGTTGGGGTATTTTTAAGATCTTCCCGTTTTTAAATGACTTTCTTAATTTATGCTATATTACTTGAAATTACAATTTTGATCAGTATATAGTTTCCGTGTAATTAATGTATTTTAAAATGTGTATGACAATTTAATGCTTTCATCCATATATTGGGTTTCTTTTAATAATTATCTTTAATCCGATTAATATTTTAAACTTGCATTTGAAATGTGTAATAAAATATATAAAATATTTGTTTAATTAAATTTAGCTGAAGATTGTGACGAGTTCTTTTCAAAAATTCTTGTTTTGGGTTTTCAACATTATTTACTAGTGAATTTTACCTATATGTATAACAAAGTATATTATAATTGTGATAGCCTTTCCATTTTATTTTTTTCAACAGCTGCTTACATTTTTAAATCACATTTTATTGATTTTTATTTGATAAAACCTTAGCTGTGGTATGCTGCATTAACTTGACTTTATTAACTTGCATTAACTTGCTGAATTGATTCACATGTCTCTCTTTGTACCTGTGAAACTCTTTCTCTACATCTTTACTTCCCTTCCCTTGTCTAAACTATAGCCTCATGTTTTACTTTCCTAGATTATTATACATGCATAACGAAAACAAGTTTTAAAAGTTGTCATTAATTGCCCGCACTGTGTCTCGTTTTATGTTATTATACATAGTTGTCTCCTTATTTACTATATGTAACGCTATTACAATTAATATTAAGGTTTAAATATATTCAATGCATATCATGTAAAACTTTTCTATTTTATTATGATTGATTGATTACATTTTAATTTGTATATTGAAAATATATTCAAAAAATTGCTTTTAATTTAAATTTATCTGTAATATTTAGTTAAACATGATATTTTTCCTTTACTAACAGGAAAATACCTACTGCCACCTTCTAATTAATATTATATTTCGATAAATCGATAAAATTATTTTTATTTAATATTCCGATTTCTATATCCGTTGTAGATCCATTAGTTATCGCTGAATAAAGTCTATATAACTGAGAGAAAGATATTTTACTAATATAATGTTCATTTCATGTTTATGTTATCAGACAAACTATCAAACAGATTACTCAGTATGGCAAGTCTTATACCGTATTCATTCACGTCTTTAGTGATATAATATAAGTATGTGATATATTGTATGTGTCTCATATACCCGATTTCTCATATACACTAAAAAACTAACTTTTAATTTTATTTATGCGCTTGATAAAATGTATTTCGCATACTATATACACATGGCATACAGCAATAAAAACCAGTACCTCCCTCCCCCTCCCATCTTGTGGGGCTTGCCGAAGCTGATAGTATCAGTAGCCATTTTAAAAAAATAGCGAATTGTTTTTAAAATATGAAAAATAATTAAATTCAAGTTTTATTCATTGTGAAATAAAAGTGCAGTAATTTTTTGAAATTTAAAAGGAAACACTTTTCCTCGGTTGATAACTATCTCTGATCTCAAATTAAGCAACGTGCTGGTAACACAAAAGTAAACTATGCCGACAAAGAAAAAAATATTTCAATAAAATTTAATCTTTTTTTAAATTTATAAAACATATAGAATGATAAATTAAGAATATTTGCATTGATATATAATTGAACAAATAACAAAAACTTAATTTAAAATAATTACTGCTTGCAATATAGATGAAAAAACATAGTTGTATCGTTTAATTTTAATAGTACAATAGGATAACAATCAATTGATAACAAGCAGGTCCACAACAGTGAGGGATATTGTTTCAAATCAATTATGCAACTTTTTAACCCCACATACATTCATAACAGTTAATTAATAACACTATACATTTTTAACTAAAAATAATAATAAAAGTCCTATCTAAGTGCACTTGCATACCACAATATTGCTGCCCAGTAATGCATACCACAATATTGCTGCCCAGTAATGCATATCACAATATTGCTGCCCAGTAATGCATACCGCAGTATTGCTGCCCAGTAATGCATACCACAATATTGCTGCCCAGTAATGCATACCACAATATTGCTGCCCAGTAATGCATACCGCAGTATTTATATACAAGCAACTCATGCGCCACCCTGTATATACCATAATAACGTGTTGAAACATACAATGTAAATTATTCAACCTAAAATGATAGTGTTAGAATCATATAAAAATAATTACAATCAATTATAACTAAAACCTTATCTGATCCATTAATTAGCTTTTTTGACTAATTTTAAAAATAAACGCTAAGTGTGAAATGTATGCATGTTCTTATAATAAAGATGCAATAAACTGGTATAAATGGAAATATTTTAATGCGAGAAAGACGTAGGGATTTATTCCTATCGTTCTTCGAAAAATCAATAAAACCATCTACCAAACATTTGAAACATATAAGAAGAAAGAAGTAGCATATCGTACTTAGAATATTAGAAAAGAAAAAGTCACGAAACATATTCGCATTCATATTCAAAGCATATTTATCGGATGTAAAGTACTGTACAGAATTCAGGTATATTTTGTTAGTGGGGGTATTGTCTGGGGATGAGTCCTAATAAGGACAAAATAGCGCTGTCCAGATCTCTCTGCCGATGAATATGCTCCAGTAGTATATTTGAAAGGTTTCATTTATTGTGAATTTTTCTTTTCTTAAATTTCAAACATATTTCCTTTCCAACCTTAATCTATAATACATAACATTTTTTTTAACTTTAACATTTTTTTCTCAATTTTTTAAAATATAAGTCAAGGTGAAAACACTTCCTACAACTGGTTTATTATACCGTACACGGTTTTCGGGTTATTATTTGAAAATGCGAAAGAAACATTAATTTTTAGTCTAAAGCTGAACCAATTTTATGCAATATTATACTATTAATTATAACGAATAACAAACAAAGTTTCAAGTAAATAAGTTTAGGTGTGAAATTGATGGGCACGCCTCTGTATATATATATATATATATATATATATATATATATATATACATGAAGTAACTCAGTATTTAAAATATTAGTATGCATCAATTTCTATCCTTCTCTATGTATAAGTTTAGTATATTTCTCCTCGTCTAATTGCCTTGTAAGATTTGCAAGATTGTATTAGCTATTACTCAAGTACTTTAGATTTACATCAAGCAAACCTTCTGTAAAATGTCACATTATGGATTTTAATCATTCTTATATAAACATTTATTTATTAGATTTTTGCTAATATTATAAATGGCTAAACGCTTTTCTATATCTGAAAAGAGAGGGCTTGAGAGAGGCTTTTTGCATTAATTATATTTGTATATAAATACCAGCAATGAGACAAGTTTGCCTTTCCTTATTACTATATTGAATTAAAAAATGTGTTACATATTTTTTAACATTATGTTTACCTCCCTTTTTCAACGATTATCTCAATCTAGTCATTTCTTTCAATACTTTTCGGAATTAAAGATTTACACCTTTCCTTTTGGAATAGATTCACTCATGACTAATTTTACTGAATCCGAAGGGAATACGGGAATAAACTATTAGTATTAGTTAAGGTAAATGGATGTAATAAATTATTTATACAAACTCAATTAGGGCATATTTTCTCCCGAATATATACTGTCAAAAATTTGAAGTAAAGCATAATTAAAACTAGTAATAAATAATATTTAATCAAAATATTGGTAAACATGAAAAATGATCTGAAATATGATTTAATAAGATACGATGGATAATTTTTCATGAGATGCTGATGTTTTATATTCCTATATGTTTTTAAAAGTATTTGGTGGATGTTTTTCATAGGAGGAATGTTTCCATGAAAATAGAAGTGAAGGAAATCAATCTCAACAATGATTTTTCTTATATAATACGGTTGTTGTACTAATTATCTATTCGTAGCTAATACGGACTGAACATATATGTAGGTGTTAATAGGAATATCAGATATAACGGTTATGTAGTTGTACCATATAGAATATATAAATAGTGTAGTTGGCAAAAATATATGTAAATTTCTTTTTAAAAGACAACCACTAAAAACAGAATGCAGATGATCGAATACATCATATGATAGTATCGTGTAAAAATATATATATACTTACAAAACTTATTTTACTGGTATATAATTAGCCGTGAATATACCAGCAGAATAATATTGTATCATAATATGATTGCGATGTGTCGGTATTACATTATAGGTAATTACAGTTAAAAACTAAATTAAAACAATAATATAAAATAAACATTTGTCAAAAGATTAGGCAGTTAGTAAATTTCAATAACATTTATTGTACAAAATACTTAGAAACTAAGTAACTTTATGAAATCGTTAACTATAATGCACATTTCGTCATTATCAATAAGAAATTAGAAAGAATACATAATTAAACGATGATAAATAAAGACACCCAATGGTCACTTTTGAGGAATGTAAAGAAAAACCACAATAAAAGTAAAAGTTTTATTACAATTAACAAAACACCTTTCAATATATGAGAAGGTATATTCATGATGTGAAGACTTACAAAAATTATTAGTTAATTAGTTGTTATTTATAATAAGCAAGCACCAAGCGCAGAGCCTGTACGAACCATAGAATTAGAATGTTGTTTTAACATAATATAATTAAATCTATAAATAGACTTCAATTCTGTGGTACGAACAACAGAGAGAAAGATCACTACAGGTTTCGAGCTATTCAGCTCTTATCAGGTACTCTAGATTGCAAGTAATACTTATTAATACCACCAAAAAATCGTCAAAAAAGCAATTTGAATAGGATAACATCAGAGGTAGTAATTCGGGTATATCCACCAGAAAAAACCACCTGATGTGAATAATAATAAGTAAGCACTAAGGGTAGAGCCAGTACAAACAGCAGAGAGACAGAGCACTACCGGTTTCAAGCTATTCAGCTCTCATCCGATACCCTATAGTCTCCCTACTGATGACTGGATTGCAAGTAGTACTTATTAATACCCGAAACAAATAGTCAAAAAAATAATTTGAATGGAATAACTTTTTATTTTATTGTTGTTTTTCTTAGCATAATTAAATACATAAAAACACACATTAATGCAATTTAAGTGTTGATTGATTGTTGTTATTGATTGTTGTTATTGTTATTGATTGTTATTAAGTGGTGTTGCCGACATTTATGTACTTTTATCTCTACACTTACTAAAACGATACTATCCAATAAACAATATTATGTAGCAATGCCATATGACTTTGTGTTTTATTTATAGTTATGAAGTTTTATTACTAAATCGACACATATATAGCGAAAATTAAATCAATTACTGTTCTGGACCAATGTAATGTGCTTTGTTGTCAATGCTGATTGTTTGTAATACAAATTTAGTCTTTACAGAATCGGGTGGGTCGTCACGAGTTTTGTTTGGTATAAAGAGTTCGAGACAACGTTATATCTAACAGGTTGAAGCATTTTATATACCGATAACATTAACAGTCGAGTAGTAAACAAATTTCATGCCGTCTTCAGTTGTCCAAAAAGTAATATTTTATGTCAAATAATAAATATTATTATCTTCACGACCATTTCATGTTTTTTAGTTTGAAATTTAGAAACTCCTTTTTTTGTTAAATGCAAATATATAAAAGTTAATTTTAATTAGAGCGGTTTACTATAATCAAAACAACACATTAACAAAAATGGCGAAAAGTTTGTTGAACAAAAACTAGTGTAGCCAAATTTTAATCACTATATATGTAGTGATTATTATCTTACAACAAATTATTTTAATAATATAAGTGTTTGTTATAGCTAAAATATGTATCAGAGGTCGTTAAAAGAATACATTTATAAAAACATTTTATAATTAATAATTTTTACAAATGATCATCTTTTTGTCAATAAACCATATATATATAACCGATTTTGAAAATTTTGAAAACATCCACATGGCTAACCTCTTTTATTATCAGATTAATTAGTTGAACAGATATAAATTTTACCCCCCTAATTCTACAATATGTCCTAATTTTACCCCTAATATACTATTTAATTATCCCTAAAATACTATTTATTTACCCCTAAAAGATAATTCATTTATTGTTGTCTTTGTCACAGAATTTTTTGAAATTGAGCTTAAAATTACTTTTTTGCGGAGTACAATTTACTTGATACATTTATTATATTTTTCGAAATGTAATTTTCAACTCCTCTGTGCCGTTTATTTTCCCGGTAAAAAAATATTTAGAAGAGATAATTACAGTTTATATATACATTGTATTTCAAAATATGCTAGTGAATAATTATCTTATCGGAATACATTCTTATTTCATAGGGAAATCAAGATATGATCCAACTGTATCATCTGACAAATAACCTAAATGGATAATAAACGGTCAATTGGTCTGTTTATATTTTTTATCACATCTACGTCTAATAATCAGGTTGAAAACGACTTGCAGGAAATTGTAGGAGGGCAACAACAAGGAAGTTTACTGTGGGAAATAGTTGAATCAGCTGCATCGCTAAAATACAAGATCAATGTAACCTTAAAAGGTTTTAGAGTATTAATTATGTTGATCGCATTCTGATTATTGTTATCTTTTTATTTGTTACTGGCTAATTTGTCTGGTTCTATAATTATCATTCGCACTGTGATTTGTGATTCAATTTGTGCATTCTCGCTCCTCTAATATACTCAGATACACTCACTCATTATAGTCGGGATGTGTTTTTTCTTGTTTGCCAGGCGAACGTTTTACTGTACAAGCTATTCAAACTGTGCTTCCTTTAATTAGGCTGACTATGTTAAAACTTATTTAGATTTAATTAAATTAACAGATATTTGTAGAAATAATTTAACTAAAGTTTTTTTTTAGTTTTTTTTAAAAAAATTTAACTAAAATTTCCGTTAACAACGTTAAATACTTGTTTTTGTATAACATAAAATATTTATGCCAGACTTATATTTAAGTGAATGAAAATAGTCATCTTAATCTCAGTAACTTTTCCTATTTCCCCTGCTCTTCTGCCTTATTTTTAGGTCCCGTATTTTTCTAAAAATGTGTTATACTACGTTTCTCATTCTACCAGATTACTGTTATTTCTAATTTGAAATGATCTAGGGATGAGATCGAAACTTTTATATAATAAATACAATTTCATATAAATTATTTTTGTGGGATTTTATTATTATTTTACTTGAGCGAATAATTGGCTACAGATTACTACATCGACGATGGACAAAGACAGTGTTATTTTAAATGTATTAATTAGATCCTATATATGTTATGTTCTAAAATTATCGAAATTTTGATACTTTTGAAATGTTGCATAGTGAATGTAGCAGTTTGTTGGTCTATTGAAATTATTCAGTATGTCAAAGAAGAAATACTTTTCCTGAACATATTTTACTTTGATGGAACAAAGTTAATTAGAACCATATCTATATACAGAAGTAAATAAATCTAAAATGTCGAAATTTATATTGCTTATAAGATACAAACACTTACCTGCTGTTGTTTCGTTTTTGTATTTATATTTAACATTATAATTTATTTTTATTATAATATATATAACTAGTATATACATTTATTTTAAAACGTTATTGTATATATTTAAATTGTGTTTATATATTAATTTGATAAACAATCAATTAAAACTATAAATTATTCAAATTTTTCGAAAGTGCAAGAATATACTGTTAATGTAGTATTTAATTAAATGCATGCATGATTTGTTTAAAAGAAGAAAGATTTAAACATTATTCTTAATTACAATATCGTGTATTTTAGACATGACAAATATGATGGAGATAACGATAATAATGGAGATGAAGATGATGATGGAGATGACGAGAATGATGGAGATGACGAGAATGATGGAAATGACTAGAGTGATGAAGATGACGAGAATGATGGAAATGACTAGAGTGATGAAGATGACGAGAATGATGGAGATAATAAAGATGACGAGAATGATAGAGATAATAAAGATGATGCTCAAGGATGATGGAGATAATAAAGATGACGAGGATGATCGGGATGATGAAGATAATGGAGATGACGAAGATAATGGAGATGACGAGGATAATGGAGATGACGAGGATAATGTAGATGACGAGAATTGTGGAGATGACGAGAATGGTGGAGATGACGAGGATGATAGAGATGACGAGGATAATGGAGAGGACGAGAATGATGGAGATAATGAAATAATCAGTGGGTATACAGTAGGTTGAATTCACACATCCCAATAAATTTCCTCAACCACTCAAACACATTAATAGAAACCATTCAATATTATCCGTTTTATATAAAGGTACATTGACGATTGCTTTATAAGTCTATAAATATGTACAATAGCGCCTATATGAATGTTAGCAGACAAGAACTCTATACATTACACTATGTGATTCCCAAAAGAAACATAACAATGCTGAATACTAATTTACAAGTAACTTTATATTTGTTCAATTAAAATAAATTGCAATTCATAGTATGTACTTCTTATAATATTTTACAATAATTTATAATTTCGAATTGCTGTGTATATTTTACAAAAGTATCGTTTGTTACTGTTATAAATTTATGTTATTGTTTTATTTTTGCTAATTCATGCATAGCTAATTATTTAAAGTTTTCACAAGTTTCATAGATACTAATTTAAATGCATTTTAAATTTTGTAAATTTTGAAAACTAAATTTCTGTATATCTATAAAGGAAGCTCGTTGCATTCTCATTGCATTGAATGCTTACCTTAGAAAACTACCTAAAATGAAAGATAATTAGTATTTGCCTAATTTAACAAACTTTTACAGCACTCCCAATAAATATCAACACATTAAAATGTCGACAGTAGACGTTCGGATAAACATTCTATGATGGGGAGTTCTAGATCATTACAATAGACTTAAAACGATATATGAACGAGGAGGGGCAATATTAATTTGAATTTATTTTTATGTGTGGAATATAACATTTTAAGGCTCATTTTAGGGAATAAAATAGTAAGATGGTAAATATAATTTTAAAAGTAATGAAAAATTCCAAAAGTATAAAAAAAAAATTATAAAAATCAGAATAAGAATATATACACTAGTGTGCAAAAGTTTCGCCCACCCTAATTGTAAACTTGTATTATCTAATTTGTGTTTTCTTTTTAATGTGTGTGAATGTATGATGCATGCATTTTTATTATTTTTATTAGTGTCCCGAAGGGCTTGCCCTTAAGAGGACAGTTATCGTGTTCTCTAAAATTGGGGAGGGTGGGGTAGGGGTCAGTAACGGGTGGAACCTCCATTGGCCTCGATCACAGCTCGAATCCTTCTCGGCATGCTGCTGATGAGATTATTGATGAAAGCGCGAGGTAATCGGGCCCATTCATCTAGCAAAATCTCGGTCAGGCTGGGCAAGTTCTGAGGCAAGCGACGTTGAACCTTCACACCCAAGAAGTCCCAGACATGTTCAATAGGGTTGAGGTCAGGCGATCTAGAGGGCCAGTCTAAGGCAGGAATTCTCCGATCTTGGAGAAACTGACGGACTATCCTGGAGTTATGGGCAGGAGCGTTATCTTGCTAGAGTGTCCAACGACCTTCAGGCAAATTGTCATTAGTGAAGAACAAGGTAACGTTTTCCTGAAGGATCTGCAGTGTCGACCTTCCATCTTGCCAGATTGCTCCCCAAACGTGAACTGAACCACCAAAAGCTTGACAAGATCATCTCTGAAGCGTTTATTCCGCTGTCTCCAGACTCGGACTCTCCAGTCGTTGACAAACAATCGAAAGCGTGACTCATCGGACCAAACGATGTGGTGTGTTGTCATGGCGAGCTGTCGAGTTTACACTGCATGCCTATTGATTTGTGAATATCACATAGCGCTAGCCGAAACTTTTGCACACAAGTAATTTGTGACACCATCAATATGAGTTCATTATGTAAAAAGCCTAATAAAATAATGTAACGTCTTGCCAGCTTTGGACATTAATTGAAATATGAACAAAGTTGAAAAAATCAAACATTAAAAAATGTATATTAGAGAAAATATTCAAAATATATTTAACGTTATTTTCATGTGTAATTTGAAAACGTCTTTCTAGCAGATATATCCTATTTTTGATAATTTAAAGTTATGTAATAATATAAAAGTCAGTATTTTCCCCGACTTTTATTATATATGTTAATTAATTTTTTCCCCTGATTGTTCACTGACCACTTTTATTTTCACTGACTTCTCTGACCACTATGAACCATTAAATCCCATTGGTGATGGCCGCGTCTACTTCATTTTTGCTGTTTTGATTTCTATTATTCCTTTGTGTAATTTGAAAACGTCTTTCTAGCAGATGTATAATACAAATAGCCTTACGAAAAATATGTTTACTGTATAGCTTAAAACAGGCCTGACAAACCAACTTTAAAAAAATTCTGGATTGCAGTCAGAATTTGGGATAAAAAGGGTTGTAATGTAATGGAGTGTGGCAAATCCTCCAGAAAAATATAGCTAATTAAACTGTAAATAGTCTATTGTGGTGCACCGCCCAATTGAACTGCAACACACTTTCAAGAATAATAGTAAAATTGGCTACAAATTGCTGCAAAATATGCGGTAATAATTTCATGCTTAATTACACTCCCAATTTTTTTTAAATTAAAAAAAGACTGTGTTAACTACCATATATCCTATTTTTAATTCGTCTGAACCAGACGTCTACACCACGTTCAGATCTCTCTTCAGTTCTCAATACCGATTGCAATCCTCTAAAGAAGCCGCATTCGATTTATTTTTGATCCCATAGAAACGTCATTAGAATACAGACAAATTTACCCACATAAGATACAACAAATCAAAGGTATGATCAAAAAGACGTATTTACTATGATGAAGATGTCGTATAAATATTTTACAAGGGTCCACTAGTGGTATGTATGGGCTACACATAATAATTATGCATGTCTAATACACATGAGCAACTATTCCATAACATCCAATAAAAATTTTAATTTAAATATTCAGAAATTCAATGTAGAAAATATTATATAGCCGCCTTGCGTATGGTATGGTTTTTATCTAGCGGCCGATTGGACACATTTCCATAAAAAAACTTGCAAACAAAGTTTATAGAAAATATTTTTAGATTAAAATTATTATAAATTTATTTTGGTTAAAGCTACGGAAATAGGTTTCTGAAACTTTAAACATAACGCACATATACAAACTGTGTGAGAATTATAGTTTAATACGAGGGTAAACATGTAAATTTATTTATTTTTATAATATTTTTCTCACAAAATTAAAAAATGAACGTTTGAAAATAAATTTAATTAGACTTTTGGTTAGTTAGAGACTTGATTTAATTATATCTGGGACAGTTTTGACAGTTCTTACGATTTAAGTAATCTGTTTAATTTACCGTATACTAGTTTTATCTAAAAAAGGTGACAAAAACGTTTAAAAACCCAAAAACGAACAAATCGGGTTCCGAGAAATAAGGGCTAAGGTACTCCATGTCTTTCAGATATGGAAGCAATAATCATAAGCTACACCCATGCAAAATTATATCTCGATAGAACATACATAACATACTCAGTGTTTAGACTCAAAGATAAAGAGTATACATACTATAGAGAATAAAAATACAATTTTGGGATTAGTAAAAATACCATGACCATAGTCCCAACGGTAAACAATTTATTTACGCTAATTTATAAATTGAAATGTTATAATTATTTTTGCGGTAAAAAGCTATGATCTTAAATTTACTCACCCGGTGTAAAATGGTCAAATTGTCAATATAAACAATGAAGACGATAAAAAAAGATAAACATAAATATTTATAAATGTAATATTTTTAGTGTAAAATTATAAAAACAAATACAAAGACCATATAAATATAGACTTCAATGATTAATATAATCAATTCACAACTGCGCCATGTATGACGACATTTAATTAAAATCCAAAATTAATTACTTACCACGAAGTAACCATCTTCTTGTTTGATACAATCAGAGTCCAACATTGAAATATCCTCCAATTTAGAACTTTCTGTAAAGTGAAATTTATGCGATAAATGTATTAGATGAACTTTAGTATAAAAAATAGCACTGCTAAATTTGTATGAACTGGAGACTGTTTTACATCGTATACGAATTTTCTTATACTTATATACATATCTTATACCCTTATACGTATGGCTTGTCTCACGTTAATACTTGAATTATATTGTAAGTATTTTTCTTGTATCTTATAATATGCATAATAGTTAAGATTTTCTTATATTTATGATTAGCAATTGTTTTTATATAATTGTACAAATTGTACTATATAGTTAATTATAGTAACTATACTATTATAATTTGCAATTATAATTAGAATGAGATTTTTTGGTTTAAATATTTATACTAATAGTATCATTATAATTCATTGTATACTGAAATATATAATTTGTTTGTTACATAAAAAATGCGTAATATAATGTAACAGTATAATATTTAGCACACAAAATATATACAATAAGTACATGTAAAAATTTAATTATATAACGATAACAAAAAAATTGTTAACACAAATTGAACCGAAATCTAATCAGAAAGTTTTGCCATTTACAAAATAGAATGCTTCTCTTTAATCAAATTAATTAGTAAAATAAATTGTCCTTCGTTAAATACACTAGCCACCGTGTTGTCAGTTTTACAAATTTTACTTATTTCACATATGTATATATAAATATATATTATAAGTTACTCTTAGTGTTATATTTCGGCTGATACACACAGAATAAGATTACACATAGACTAGATTCATTAGATTTATCGGCGCATCTGCTTTTTGACCTTCCCTTTTTCAGTATTAAACAGGCAATAGTTAGACAGTAAACGCGTTAACTTACTTAGATATTTATCCGAGTGGGTGCTTCGCACGTACATTTCAAACAAATAAATGAATCATATTCACTATACCTTTGCACTTATTTCAGGGGCGGATCCAACATGCGCCGGCCCCGTTTGATTCACACGTTCCCTTTGTAGTTTATAAAATGCTCTTTTGACTATTTAATTTCATACTTAACCCTTCGTACGTGGACATACTTTTATGGTTTGCTACGTGGAGTGGGGGGGTATTTTGGAAAACCAAAGTTCCTATCATCCGATTAAGCTGAAATTTGGTACACAGATACCTCCTTGTATAAAATACGACTTGTCCAGATGTTAATTTTCAAAAAAATGAATTGATTGGTATCATTTTTATGACCTGATTATGTCATAAACTCCAGTTAGGAAAAATATAGGAAAATAACATTATATGCTATATAATCACCAATAAATGCAATAACTTTTGTTCAATGCAACCAATTGGATTGATCCTTTTTGTATCTGATTCTAAATCACAAGATCTATATTTGTTGATATATTTTTATAATTATACTACTTATACAAATAAGCTAGAAGTATTATAAAAATTATTTGAGTATTATTTTAAATATCATCGGCAAATATGAAAACCCAGGAGGGGGGTATAAAATGGATCAATAATAACACCATTTTTTTGGTATGTAAAAATATTTGAAATTATTTTTGTTATATTTTTTAGTTAGATAAAAGTATTTTATCCACTGAGTAAAAAAATTAGGGTCATACGTTTTATAACTTAATTTATTTGAAAAAAAAATTGGCGTACCCCTCCTCCACGTACGAAGTAAAATTTTTGTTAAAGGCTAAAAATATATTCCTAAATGATGCCCCTATTCAGAGCGGTAATAGAGAAGGCCGACACAGAAAAGTAAATGCGTGTTTTAATAATAGTAAATTTACGACACATTTACTTTTAGTCCTCATAAATTTAGCATCGAAGTTATTATTTTTTGTATCACGATTACATATACTGATTATATGGTCATATGCTCTTTTTTGAACAATCAGTGACCTTCTATTTCCCCCCCGGTGTCAAAACATTCTAGATCCACCACTGTTAACAACGATTATTGTCGTTGTTAAGCAATTTAACTTTTTTGCATTATAAGGTAAGTCTAAGTAGCCTTATAATCTTATCAAAAGTTTCTTATAAACTTATAACATGAGACAAGTTAATAAGCCATAAGTTTAAAACTTGAAACAACTTTTAAAAAATATTGTCCTATGATTTAAATAACATGAGACAATATACAAGTTTTTAGTACTATAAACACTTATCTTATTATAAGAAATGTGGCTTCAAAAACAGTTCTCATATGAAACTGCATAAGTCTAATAATGAAAAAGATGAATATGAAGCTTACAATTGGCTTGTGTATAAATGAAACACTGTGTATATAATATAATCATAACTTTAAATTACAAGCAAAATCTGATTAGTCATGTTTATAGCATAATTAATTGTTGTGGCCAGGATGAACAGCCCCTAATGAGTGTATAACTAATTTTTTTTAAATTTACATAATATATAGTTTCTCGAAATTGGTTTATCATAATATAATATATATATATAATCTAAATATATATATTGCAAAATGACAATAACACATAATAAAGCTCATTTTTAAAAATTATAATAAATTCAGAAGTTATTCAAATGTTTTATGTTACATGTTATCTATTTAAACAATTATAAATACTGATAGCAGAAGTATTAAAATATTTTGACTTTTTTAAATAATATTATTATAATAAGTTACTAATGAACAGGACACGTGACATCCCACTTATTGTTAACCAACTCCCCTCAATATTACAATAATGAACTGCAGATATCATTAATTCAAACCATAACTTCTGTGTCACAAAACTCATAATGACGAGTATATATAGAGGCCACATATATGCTTTATTGTCAACATGAAACCAACTCAGAAAACTATTAAAGAAATCGCTGTTATTTTTAAGTAAAGCCGAACTGGTAATAATTTATATGTCTATCCCTTTTATTGTGTATGGATTTATCCAACAAGGCGCAGCTTATTCGGGGAAATCATATATGCTATACTTAATTGTGAGTTCATGTATTGTCTTTTGAATTACAGTATTTACGCTTGGGAACAATTTCAACTCTGAAAATAGACCAAAAAATATTACGAATGTAAAACCATAAATGGAAGATCGCACATGATATGGAATATATTGATTATATTTTGAAATTTTGATGAAATATATAATTATTTATCTCTAATATATATTATTATATCCATATTCCATTTATTTACAAAGTACACTAAATATCTATATATTACCTGCCAACATTTACACAAATAAATAATGGTAATCGTTTTATTTTTGTAATATTTAACTGTAAAATATATTATATTTAAGCATACATTTAAATAAAATTAAAAAATCACGTAAAATAAATTGTTTAAATCAACGTGGTTTATTAAAATAATGCTTTTCTTTTATTTCTATCAAGATGCCGGATGTGTTGGCGACAGTAAGCGAATTCCTACGGTTCGCGAGCCGTCCGGATGGAAAGCGAATATTTAAACAGTTTGAAACAGGCGGGAAGGTTCGCGAACTGTCGGGCAACAAAAGTTATAATAAAATCAAATATTTTTCATAAATTAAATAAATACTTATTTGAAGTAGACGCGAAAACACCCCTAAGGAATTTAAGGAATATAAAACAATATAATTGTATAAATAGAAAATGCAAAAATTTGCTTCCCGTCCGGTTGGCGAATTATAATTGCTATGAAAATATAAAAATATTACATCTTCTCTCCTAATCTTTCTAACAACTTTAGTGTTCATTTTTTTATTCTAAGCTCCATTGAAAGAAAAATGATGATAAATTCGCTTAACGTCCGGACCGTTTGCGAATTATACATTTCAGAGGCGGATTTAGGGGGGGCCCTTCTATGGCCATAATTCATCGTATTAGGAAAAATCAATAATCGTATTTCAATGATCGACTACTATCATTAAGGTATCTCTGATCAATTGTAAGTAGTAAAGTTAAACTTAACTACCTCGACCTTACTAGTCAGAATCCCCATTGAAATCACCCAGATCGGACATTGCATGGCCACAATGCATCAAATTGGAAAAAATCAACAATTGTACTTGAATGATCGATTACTACCAATAGGGTACCTTTATTGTAACTTCTAATTAGCAAAATCGAACTCTGTGACCTTGAATTAATCGGAAACGACCATGACCTTGTTTAATTCGGCCAATAGGAAGCCGTAGTAACCAAAAAACAAATACTCGATTCTGATTGGCTGATTTTTTTTGACTAATACCCCGCGAAAATTTAAAATAATGTTACATTCGTGGAGGGGGGTGAGTCATCGGGGGGGAGGTGATGCAGAAAGAGATGTTCTGTACTACTCTCACATGTATGTATTGTTAGGATAGTTAAAAGCCATACATTTAACACAGATCTTAAACAAAGCCGACCAAAGTAGTATAGGAAGGGTCGGTTCGGTCCTCTCTCTTGACCTTTGCACCCAGCCTACAAAAGTAGAATTATTTTGAATTTTCGCGCCAACACTTTTTTACGATCCGGATCATTGTGGATCATAAAACACCAACAATTTTTCATTAGGTATATCTTTTATAGGGTAGTAACCTATGACAACCAAAGTTGGTATGATGACTCACAAATATTTGTAAGTAGTATTTAACCTTAAAATTTTTACCTAGTGTCTAATTACATTATAATCTTATTATTTAATTATAAATATTGTTTTTAGACCGTTTTTTAATTTCGTTTTTAGCTTATAACTTTTGATGTTTACAACTTATGACAACCAAACTTTGTATAATGACTAATCAACATAAGCCAAATCTTTTATACTTCTATTTTTGTATGTAGTAAACAATTTTTTAAATATTTATTATATAGTAAAAAAATTGACATTCAGAATATCTATAAGCTAGAGTCAATTTATTGAAAATCGGTTGAAATTTAACGAAGTTATAAACATTTAGGTGATTTACAGCTGATTAAATCAATATTTTTTTATATAGTAGAATCAAAACAAATAGATAGACTAGTAGAATAGCTTTGAGTATAAGCTTTTTTTTTTTAAATCGCGAAAATTTGACCGAGTTATAGACATTTTACATTTGTGATGTATTATGGACGTATATTGCACGATGATTTCAATGAGGATTCCGACATTTACTCAGCTTGATTTTGCTACTTACAGATTGATCTAAATGTAATCATTATGCGTTTGTGTGTTACAATATATGTTATATTTTCTTACATGTTAGCTATAATTTAACTTATTTTTTGATGTTTAGAGTGTCTTTTTATGATACTATTTTGTTATACGAAATGTACGGTTTAACTAATATTTAAAATATTACATTTTAATATGTCGTTTTGTGCAAATAATTTATGATTCCCATAAATAAAATAGTTTTTTAAATTTTAGATGGTCTCGTACACTCTCAGTTTTGTTCTAAATTGTCTGAATTAATTCTGATTAGACATCATAAGTGATTTTTTTCTAAATTATCATGAAACGTAATCATTGTGTTTGTGTTTTCTAATCATTTCGATGGTCTACAACATGGTTAATTTTACAATAAATGTTATATTTTCTTACATGTAAAGCATGTTTTTCTTATTTTTTTGTTGAGAATGTCCTTTTATGATACTGTTTGTTTATACAAAATGTAAATTAATATTTAAAATATTATATTTAATAAGTCGTTTTGTGAAAATAATTTATTATTTTAATAAATACAATAGTTTTTAAATTTTAGGGAGTCCCTTACATATACTGTTTTGATCTATATTGTCTTAATTAATTCCAGTTTGTCATATAAGTGAAATTTTACCAAATTAACATGAAATGTTTTCTAATAATTTATATGGTCTACAACATGGTTCATTTACAATTTTTTAAATTTTGGATGGTCTCTTACAATATCTATTTCGCTCTATATTGTCTTAATTTATTTCGATTAGTCATATAAGTGAATTTTCACCAAATTATAAATTCATAATATGTGAATAATTTAGTCAGAATTCAAATCGAAATCAATCTGTAAGTAGCAAAATCAAGCTGAGTGAACGTTGGAATCCTCATTGAAATCATAGTGCAATATATGATCATAATACATCACAATGGTAAAATGTCTACCGATTTGTTTAACAATAACCACTAACTCAGCTATTGTGCTGGTCTAGCTATATATTTTCATTATACGAAAACGTTTATAACTTCGTTAAATTTGAACCGTAAAAAAATGTTGGCACGAAAATTCAAAAATCAGTTTACTTTTGTGTCGGGTAGGGTTTCTCAAGGGTCAAGAGGGGGGACCGAATCGACCTTTCCTATACTACTTTAGTCGGCTTCGTTTAAGGCCTGTGTTAGATGTATGGCTTTGTTATGTACACTAATCGACGCATAGCAATCCATCTGTACATACAAGTGCTATTTGTTGCAATTGGTTGCTTAGATCAAAAGTTATAAATTAACCCCACATAATAAGCCCCCCAGACCACTAAAAACAAAAATCAGGTAGGGAGTCAAATCAGGTAGGTAAATCAAAAATCGGATCAGGGAGTGGCGTTCACAGTTATATTTATAATCGCGTAGGGCATCTTTTTTAAATTGATTAACACAAGTTCGGTGGTCCATAATTTTGCATATATGTACTTAGCCAAAATGTATTATTGGCCCTCAATCAATATAAAATGTATAAATTGTATATTCGGCAAATAAAGCAGCCTGCACAATTTTAAAATAAAATATTAAAGTTTAAACATTTGCTAGAGTTAAACATTTCTCATAAAAACCACTATGTGCCCTCCTGTAGGGTGGGGGTCAATTCTAATGGTGGAGTCATGATTTGTAGTCAATTCTAGCAAAAAATTTATATCGGAAAAAATTTAACAATAGCTTTTGGAGAAAATTTTTTCTCTCTAATGTTCATACTTTTTTTGATTTGAGATTACTGATTCTAAAACATTTTTATTATTATTATTATTATTTTTATTTTAAATAATCAATATCCCTCTAATTTTTCTTTCAATAGAGTTTTTAAAAATATATATAAATATTAGTAGAGAAGGTGGTGTAATGCCTTTATATTTTCATAAAATGTTTGATTCACAAATAGTCCAGATGGTAAGCAAATTTATCATTATTTTGTTTTAAATACTCAAAATGTTTAATTCGCAAATGGTCCAGATGATAAGCCAATTTAACAAAAAAAACAAATACTTGAAATCTCTTATTAGTCTTTCAATGGAGTTTAGAATAAACAAATTAATGCTAAAGTTCTTAGAAACATTAGTAGAGAGGATGTAATGCTTTTATATTTTCATAAAATGTTTAATTCGCAAATGGTCCAGATGGTAAGAAAATTTATCATTATTTTCGTTTTAAATACTCAAAATGGTTAATTCACAAACAGTCTGAAGGGTAAGCAAATTTATCATTATTTTCATTTCAAATACTTAATATACCTTCATTTTTCTTTAAATGGAGTTTAAAATAAATATTAACACTAATGTTCTTATAAACATTAGGAGAGAGGATGTAATGCTTTTATATTTTTATAAAATCAATGGCAGATCTAGGATTTTCTTTCTGAATAAATTATTTATTTTTCTGAATTTTCAGAATAAATAATTACTTTATTTTGAATGGTCACCTATGCAGTCTTGGGAATAAGAATTTTTTTAAATTTTGCGTTTAGGTAAAATTTTCGCGTATTTAGTTTTGACACAATAATAATTAAAATGGTTCAAAAGATTAGTTGCATATGAAATAGGTATGTTATATTTAAGACAATGCCACAGTAATTCATATTTGTAACAGGATCAATGTAAAGTACATATTATATGAAATATGTGGAGCCGGAGGTATATCTAAGAACATTATTAAAAGTACACAATGTAAGTCTCATGG
>JAUZND010029292.1:0-23288 GCA_034780555.1 Coelogynopora nodosa
ATCACTCCAATGCTATAAAGAAAAACGATAGAATTGCTCTTGTAAACACAGGCAAAATTCTATATAGTGACAGGGCGTGTCATGTTTGACCTATATGCAAATTCTTTAAAGAATTGCTTCTGTAAAGACGATTAATAAAAACACACCACGCTGAGTCAATAAAGTCTAATTTTATATAGCATTGCGATAAAATTGCTCTTGAGTCTTGTAATATGGGCCTAGGTCCCCAAATTCAAATATGAACAGGTTTTGTTATTTATTAGTTCCTTTATATTGCTTGTAAATTTCATAGATATTACTTCATTTTTAATCGATTTTATGACCTGAGTCTAAAATTGGAGAAAATATTATTGTCTTCTGGATTTTGACAATAAATTTGTAATACTATTTAATTTGTAAAAAAATAAAGTGACCATATATATTTTATTTTACTAGAGCAATTTGACTTTTGTTGTACTACAAGGTGGATGTGACTAATGGTAATCTAGATTTTATTTCAGCACAAATTTCTGGGATTGTCCATGGAATTCAAAATCTAATGGCCAATTTAAATCAACCTGAACCACTAGTACTCATTCTAATACTATTCTATGTTCCATTTGTTTTTCCAAGATTGCAAAAGGCAAGAAGCATAAATGCAACAAAGTCACAAGATCAAAATATATTAAACAATTTTTCTCACAACAAACTGGTGCATCATAGGCTTCTAGTTCCCTGCATTCTCTTTAAAGGATATATCAACTGTTTATAATAATCTCAACTTAAGAGTTTGGGGCACCCCTACTTTGGCTAAGGATATTTCAACTGACATCATTAAACAGGAATATTGTGGAACCTCATTTAAAAGCAAAATTACATGAACTAGATCATCAATTGAATACATTCTTCAGTCAAACAGAAAAATACTTTATTAAAAAGGAAAATTACAAAGTAGTTTGTACTTTTCATCTAAGTGTTGTCCACTGTTCAAATGTAAATTAATTTATTTTGCACACCATTGAGAAGAGAGAGAGAGAGAGCTGAATGAAAACCAGATAATTATTAAGCTAGGAATAGATGGAGAATGCTGGTTTATTAAAATATGCTTATCCATGATAAATGATCATCGTGAATCTAAAGAAGACAAAAACACAAGACAGAAGTATAATTAAGATATTTATTATTATACTAATTCTCAGATATACAATTATGTACCTAAACCATGTATACATTTTAAACTCAAAATGGTTACACTAAAAATTAGTATATATATAGTATCAGTAAAATTTATTTTAATTATTTTCAATTTATAGGACTACTGATAGAATTCTTAATCCTAAATTTTTGGATACAGGTGTCCACAGTCTGTTTATTGTAGCAATCACCCCAAATATCCCTGAAAATTATGAGAATATTAATCATCTCTGGCATTTATTAAACTTACATGTTTTGAATTTTGCCATGATAATAACCCAAATTTATTAAAAAAATTCAAAACATAAAAATAAAAACAAACTTATTTAATTTAAAAAAAATTAACTCATGTCTGTAATCTGTCAGTAAGTAAGCAGACCAGTTATGGACATTTGAAAAGTCCCTAATTGGTCAGCTGGCTGACAATTATTTGAGGACCCTGACTGATTGGGGTCTTTTCTAAACTCCTTAAATGTACAACAAGTTCTGGACTTTCCCTATTTGAGTATATTTGTAAAGTCTCCAATTAGCTGGCTTAGTTGTTTGCTGACTGGCCAACAATTCCAGCCCTATTTTAAATAGAGTATATATAAGCTATTTGATTGTAAACATTTTTTATAAATAATATTTGTGGTTTGATGTTCTCATTTCTATTGTTTAACCTTTTTGGAGTTTAGTCATAAATGTTAGTGTTTCCTTTAAACCATCCTCATATTATTATAAAATTTTGTTTATTATTTGACAGTCACTTTCATAATCTCTGGTTCCTTGTATTATTTGTTTTGTATATATATAGTGACACTATACTATAATATAGTGATGTTGAGTATTCAAATTAAATAGAATGCATATATTTTATATATCAATTTACTACACTACCAGAAAAATTGAATATATGGTAAGCATAAATGCTTAGCTTTCAGGTGCATCTACTGTTTAGTTGACTTGACCATCTGAACAGTAAGTGCACCTGCCATTAGCATTAATTAGAGCATTTTTTTGTATATAATTGGTAGTGATAGGCATCTATTTGCCTAAAACTAAATGGTAAACACTTACAAAGGTTAAATGATAGACGCTGGTATTTTGACTAAACGATAAGCACCGCATAAAATTTTGTTTATATATACAACGTTGCAATAAACGGAGTCATTGTTACAAAATATAACATGCAATGTTACAAAATATTGTCATTTGACATTGAATTATGTAAGATACAAATAATATCTACAATAGTAAATAACAGTTAATCAATAGACAGTAAATAAAACAGCTAAAAGTAAGGCCATAATAACTATAGATGATCAATACCTATAAGAACTAAAGCTATAAATTAAAACTATATTAATATTCCTGCAATTTAACGTTTACCATAAATATTGGACTAAAGTTAAGAGAAAATGGAATATATGAATTTTACTACAAATAAAGACAACAGAAATCTATTCCAAAACAAAATTTAATACATATTAAATATCTTTATTATTAAAGTTTTAAATGTAAATTATTTAACAAAATTTACTATTTTAATAAATATGTTTTCACATTTTTATCCCTCAACATTTGGCTTCCTTTAATTGATAATATTTCAATAAAGTGCCGAAAAATATTTTGAGAGTGTTAAACCAAAACCATTTAAGCGACTCTTCAACTTTTATATAATTGAAATACGGACATTTAATTATTATATTAGAAGAATATATAATGATATAGTATTAACTAATCAAACAATTAAGTGGAAGTATGCGTCTTAAAACCGGGAAATGGTTATATTTCATATAATAACTTGGTTGACAATTTTATCAAACTTCAACTTTATATGAATACAACATTCATTCTCCAGTAAGTCCATAGAATATATACGTATTAATACATATATTCTTAAAGTAAGTCTTCCTTAAAAATATTTTTATATATTTTAAGAAGATGTATGATTTCAACATTTAACTATTTTGTGGAACTCCTTGACAAAAATCTTTGATCACTTGAAAGAGGAACTAATTTGGAGAATTCTCCAGCCATAAAGTTGTAATGAAATGTTAGCCCTACTTGACAAAATAATGACAGTTATAATAATGGAGAAAAAAAAATTGTTAATCCGTTAACAGATTTTTTTAAAATATATTATATTAAACTCTAATTCAGGTTCAAGAAAAGAATATATAATTTTTATATAATTATTAGGTTGAAGCATATTATATAATATGTTCAAGTTTCCATCTCGAAAAGCGATATTTACTAACTTTTATATATTCACATATTTATACATGCAGTAGAAAATGCCTATATGAAACATTCAGCTATGTCAATGTTTTTCAACTGTCCCGATTTACCCGCCACTGTTTTATATGTTAATCGAGTTTGTCTATATAAAGTTTTGTCTGGCCAACTATTTGTTCGTCTACATTGTATATCAAAGTTTTAGGTCTTCGTTCATTAGTCATTTTACTTAGCACCCCTATTCATTACGTACTTTTAGACGGACAGAGTCAAAGGTCGATTCTCTTAATGATTTCAACTCGAATAGCTTTGCATTCTGCACTAATTATATACCATAAACCATTAAACGTCAAGTTTACCTAGCTATATCGTATACTCCCCTATTTCGAGAATTTTTTACTTGCACTACAAACTTCATCATAGCCAAATTCAATTGTATATTATATA
This sequence comes from Coelogynopora nodosa, assembly GCA_034780555.1. Taxonomy (NCBI): domain Eukaryota; kingdom Metazoa; phylum Platyhelminthes; order Proseriata; family Coelogynoporidae; genus Coelogynopora; species Coelogynopora nodosa. The sequence continues at coordinate 3,841 of JAUZND010029292.1, forward strand.
TTTATAATATATTAAAAGCATGCCATTGCGAAATATTTTCTACAAAATATGGAAAATTAGGCTTATGCTATTTGTTTATCTTTTGTTAATTCTACATTAAATTCTATAATCACTAATAAAATGTTCCGATATATCATTTTAAGCATCAATTGAAAAAGTATTTTCGAAAATAAATTTTTATGAAGTACTGCGAATTCCAGCCAATAATAACTGCTGCGCTATTTTAGAATTTATTAAAAAAAAAGTGGGTTAATTTGAATACGCTACCTCCATAGGCTTCTAGAGTTTAATTGTTTGGCTCTTTATTTATTAGAATAACAAGTGTTATAAATTGTAAAATTAGAATGCGGTGAAATGTATATTTAAGTAAATGAATAATGAATTTGTATACATTAGCACACGATGTATAGATACTAAAGGCATTAAGCTATAAAGGTTGCATGATTTAAAATTGTAAAGTTTTAAAAAATATGAATAACGCAAATCTTAATAATTATATACAATAAATAGTGAAACAAAAAGTCTAAATAACAATAAGTCTATAACAAATAAGGTGCGTTTAGAAACAAGTGAAATTATATTCTTATACTTTTAAAAAGAATTTATCTAGGAACAACACAAAAATCAAAACCAGTAAACCAGTAAAACTCACATAGTTCAAAATATATACTTAGTATATTATCAAATTATACAGTAATGAAGTTTACTTTTAATATAAAACAAAGCTATCTGAAAATATCCATTTGTGTTTATTGAAGTTTTGGTATCGGATATTCATTTTGAAGCATCTGTAAAATAAAAATACGTAAGTAATAATCTTTAAACGGTAAAAAAACAAAGTATTTATGATTAATAAATGATGACGATTATAATTATTATCAATATATTAAAAGAAGGAATATGAGAATAATATGAAAATAACAACAACAAGAGAATGAATAAATTAAATAATATATTCAAAAATAACATGCAATATACTAAATTTATCAAATGAAATTAAAAGTAAGGAATTTTCGACTGTACAGCAGTTTCATCCGAACAGAATGAAGAGGCGCACAACAATAGACACTGTCCTTGGGCGTTCTCAGGTCAGCCGCTCAATTTAATAATGTAAGGTAGCATGGATAGGATTCGAACCAGGGACGCCTGACACTAAAGGCATCCCTGAAAACGTTGTTGGTTTCATCATTGCTAGCGTTTTCAAGCCATATTTAGATAACAATGTTCCAAATCGTTTCGATGTAACTTTTTATATCTGCGAGATATACCGTATCATTTGCATAACGAATATTTTAGACTTTTCTTCTGCAAATACTGATACCCTGACCTTTGACGAGAAATGGTCACAATATGTAACCGTGGCGCAGGTCTTTCCTGATATTCAAGGGTTCTCCTCGGGGAATTTTCCATATATCTTATTTTTAGACGATTTAAAATGATAATTAATAGAATCGTGAGATAAAGTGTGAGTTAAATAAAAGAAGAAAATCTTAATAGAAGCATGAGTTAAAATAGAGATCATTCTATGGTTTACGTAAATATTCCTATAAATCTATAATATTGTATGATGCGGATGTATGATGTTGTATGATTAGGGACTTTTTAAAACAATGATTGGTTTGAAAAATACTGCATTAAAATGGAGACTTACAGACTAATATAGAAGTTTAGATAATTTAAATTATGGCGATTTAGAAAAAAAACTTATACATTATTTATTACATGAATATTTCACCGCCTGAATTAATATCCAATCATTAATTTATTATGCCATTAATATTTATTGTTAATTACAGATTCCTTTAGAGAATTTTATTCCGATTTATATTTTGTATATAGACAGAGAAAACAAAACATTTTTGTTATTATTTTAATTGATGTCTAATTAAGGTGTAATATCAACGAAGCCTATTTAATTATTTAAAATTAATATATTTATAACAAAGGTATTAAACTTATTGCGCCATCGTATATAACGACAATGTTTATTTATTTAACTTAACTAAATTTATCAGGTGTTCTTGTCTCAATTTGAACAAAAAAAGCTACAAAAATTAATATTGATATATTGATACATTTGAAAGTATATCACATTTATTGGTAAAATGTTGTTACCAAAAAATATATTCAAATAGTGTTACTGTATTAATATTGTTTTAAACTTTATAAACTTTTAAATCTTTAGCTTTATATTGGTAAATAAGCCATTTGTTATCGCTACCGATTTCTATTCAAAATTGCCAACTACTTAGCTCAGCCAATCAAAATGAGTTCAATATATTGAATGACAAAATAAATTAATACTATAAACAGATTTTGCAGAATGAAAACAAATTCATTCATTGACACAGATTCAATTTGTTAGAATGTTTTTCACTTAATAAGGTCAGTCTAAAATAAATATATTTTAGTGGTAATATGTTTACCTGAACGACGCGTTGTCTGAAGTTTTCTGCTGTTTCGCCCGCATTCTGCTTTGGTGCGCTATTGTTAGCCTTCTCGCTGGCGAGTATAAGACACAGTCGCTCGGTGGGGTACACTGTAATTGGGTCGATCTGAGATTGGTTGATCCGCGAAACCAGATATTCTTTGAAGTGATTCCTAGTGTTTAAAATAATGTGAATTTATCTGTTAATTATTCATTAAAATAATATGTTGTACAATCCTACACAAAGTAGCACTTTTGTATGAACATGATGCAAATTGATACATTTTGTGTTCATGTAGTTTTATGGACATGATATAAACTGTGTCATTCCCATGTTATTATGCAGGTATATGTATTTTAATGAATTATGATTTAATTTTTTTAAATAATTCAAGAACATTGTAATAATACTTGAGGCAACCAACTCCTGGAACCTGAGATGGCTAACTCATTGAATTCCTTATTTATTGTAACGCACAACTCATTCACGTTGCATTTATTACCTTTTTTTTATATTATATGTACGTTTAGTAATTGAATTTCATATACTCCTATAGTTTTACATTAACATTGGTTAAAAAACATGAAAATATAAAAATAATTATAATATTAGCTGTTTCATGTGCAAACATTGAAAGTTTAACAAAAAGTATCACAAGCTTAAGGTTAATTTTCATTAAACTTAGCTTATAGTATAAAATATGAAAAATGATATTCCGGAATAGCTCCATATAATGTATTCAAATAATTTTAATTAATCTTACACTGAATACTGTTTGGATATTATACATTTCTCCATTCAATGCCCAAATATTAATCAGCCAGTATTATTTTATAAAATGTATTTGCGTAAAAATTCCTTTACTATTAAAACATAAAACGTTAAAAATAAATAAATAAATGATATAGGCGCATAACTATGGACACAAATTTATATAGAAAGCAAAGATGCACCCAAAAACGGGACACTCGTAATTTAAAGTAGAGAAACAAAAATAAGTAAATTAAAAGTAAATTTGCGAAACAGTATGTTACGTCCCCATATTTATAAAGTAGAGAAACATTATTAGATCATATAACAAGATAAGTCACCTACCTGCACATATCCAGATCAACAACCTCGTCCCCACAACGTTCATCTTTGTCGCCAGAACCAGTCTCCTTGGTTACCATAATGGAGCAGACAGTGAACCCCTCACTACCTCGACTGTATTCCTGATTGGCGCCCTGCAAGAATGAGTCAAATTCATACAATAAATAAAGGCAAGGTCATCGGGGTTACATCGGCCGTGGATCAAAATGGTATGGCATTTCCACAAACAATTGTTGATATTCAGGCAACTGCTAATTTCTACATCTAATCGTTATTAAAATGTTTGAGAAATCTGAATGTTTGATAACCGAAAGCTGAATCTTCTGACTATAGTTTACGTGGTTAAAGAATAATCTTTCAGTCATGTATATATACTTCTATATAGTTGGTAGTGTTTTTCAGAAAAAGGAAAAATAAAATACCTTAAAAGTTTGCTTTAAACAAAAAATAAAGTCTTGTCTAAGCGCTCAAAGTAATCTAAGCTGCAAAACTTAAATTTACTTTTTAGTATATTAATTAGTAGAATATCAAAATCAACCTCAATGATCAAACAAATTGGCATCCTGTGCTTATTCGAAGCCAGTGGAGAAAGCTAGTCGGTCGAGCTATGTCTAATTGACAAACCTCTTTTTAAATGAAATTTGAACAATAGCGCAGGCAAAAATGTTTACACATTCAACAGAGCTCTAAATTGTGAAAATCGAATAATCTTGAAATAACTGCAATGTGATCTATCTATTGATTTCTTAATTGCAACTATCTATTAAATTTTCCATATTTGAATTATAGCCTTATGCTGAGAATTGCAATAATTATTATTAGTTTTAAATACATGTAATATGCAATTGATCAACCTTATATATTATACAGTATATTAAAACTAGGTAGGAGCTGTAAAGTATTTGAAAATAGACATAGTTTTCCATTTTTATAAAATTCGAATACTATTTCGATAGTATGCATATCTTGCCGTTGTATATTATATAATCGGCAATAATGATTTAAATTGACTAAACTGTAAGGAGGACGTTAATAATTTACGATATTTTTACATTTGTTTGAGCCCACAACATTTGTAATATTATAATTTGTCCTGAGGTAATAAGTTGTTTAGTTTTTCATATAATGAGAACAGAAAAGGTACTGCCAATAAATGTCAAACATAAAAGATGATATGATATGATATACCTTAAGAAGATTTTTAAGCTGTTCTGTTGAGAGATCTTGCATATGAGAAAGACAATTCCGTGGGTGGTGAGCATGGAGTCCAAGTTTAGCGCATCGTGGAAAATTACGTTTACAATTCTGGAATGTTAAAATATTTACAAACAAAGTTATAGACATTGCGTGTGCTTATATTGATATTATAAAATTTAGTAAAAAAAAAATAATTGTTAAGTTTGAATTTATTAAAATATGCATGTTTTAACCCCTCATGCACTAACGGGGGATACCCCCCTAGTCCATATTTATTTTTTTCGAAAACGACTCGTCTAATTCAGTTAAAATTTGGAGCCAGTACACCACATTTTCTTGCGGACATTATGAAAAGAATAATTATCCGACATTTTGAAGGTCATCCCAGCGGCCCTTAAAAAATTCCCCTTTTGATTTTTTAAATAAATTTCACATTTTTCTAAATATTTATTGTAGACTTGACTTATAATGCGTTTATTAGATTAATATTTTAAAGCATATACATTCAACACAAAATTATATTTATCAAAATATTTTTCAAAAATAGACCAACCGTAACAGCCAATAGAAATTGAGAAAAAGTTTTTGATCCTTTAAAAAATTGTCAGCCTCCTAAAGTGACCCAAATTTATGCAGAATGTGCATTATCACATCCTTAAAATATGTCAAAAATTTTCCTAAAATTTTTTAAAGAAAAAATTGGCGATAATTTTGTAAAAAAACACATTAAAATTAGGAAATCTCATGTTAATAGATAAGGAATTTTCTGAAAATTGAAAATACTGTTATTTCTTCAATTTTACTTCTATACTTTTGAAATTGGGTATAATAACATACTTTGGCAAGATACATATATATACCAAATTTCAAAAAAATGCAAACAGTAGAAGTTGGTGATCCGGATCACGTGATTTTTGGGACAGGAGACGCATAAAATTTGAAACTTCTGAAAATTACCTTTATCAGTAACCGATTGATTTAAAAGTTGGAAGTGTTATTAGAATGTCATCAGAATACTACATGACAAATTCAGCTTTCCATGACCACCCCTACCTGGATTTCCAAATATTTGCCCTATGACGTCATCAAAGACCCAGACATCGATAACCAATGATATATATATATTATAGATAGTTATCTTAGTATTGTATAAGTTAGTATGCCAATTTTTAGCTTCATAGTGCAGTTCTTTATTCAAAAATACCATCACTGATGACATCATCAATATCCATAAAAATCGATAACCGATATAAAAATTTTATTTTTTATTTGGGTGAAATATTAAAAAATTCCAAAATTTCAAGTTTCTGACTTTGTTTCTTCATAATTTTAAAAAAATTGCTTTTGATGACGTCATAGCCGAAAAATCAATAATCGATATGATATTCTTGAAAAAAATGGCCAAATATCTTATTTTTTCCTAAGGTACATGTGTACCAAATTTCAGCCCAATCGGACAAGAGGAAGTATGATATTCTAGGGGTGGGGTGTAGTTACCCTCCCTTAGTTTACCGGATATAAAAAAGATTAGTCCACGAGGGGTTAAGAGGAAATTCGGGGTGAGATACTACAGTGCCGTCACTTGACGCTATATAAAGCAGCCTTTATTGAAGAGATGAACAGCTTTTTTGGTGTTGATAGAAGGGGAGGGGATGTTGTTATCACAGCGTCATTGTGAAAATCTTGAGACTCAATCAAATTAAGTATAAAAAAAAATATCAGAAAATTACGAGCCTCCTAAACACTAATAATGTATTTTATTCAGAGGTAATTTAATAATTGTTTTTAAGTTTCTAAATTTAATACGTATATTCACCTCTTAAAAATTAGACCAAGATAAAAAATATAAACAATAGTAAAAAAAATTTACACAAAACAAACTAGAATAAAATTAGAGTATTACCGGAACAGGCAACTACCGTATTGTACTTTTAACCAAATTAATATATCAATATTTGAGTGTACCCCGATATATACTAACAAATATAACATTATTTAAGATTCTAAGGCAATAATTGCTCAAACAAACAATATTATACAACACTACAAAGCCCAAAAAGACGCCAAAACACTTACCGATCCATGAGAAAATGGTTGTCGACAACCAGAGCAAAATTCAAAGTGGCACATCTTACATGTGAAATGCAAGCAACCTCCTCTAGCCAGGGAGTATTTATGTTTGCACTTTGGACAGTCTGAATAAACAGGCAGAGAGGATTGTATTATTAGCATATGATGTTATATACTCTGATTTATATATGAACAAATGAGGAGGGAGGGGTGATGGACGTATTCCAAAAAAGGACAAAACAGGGGAGGGATAAGAGAAAGATAGTGAAAAATAAAAGATAAAAAGGATAGGGAGGGGAAAAGGGAGTAAAAAATGCAGAAGAAAACAATTTTTAACGATACCATTTTGACAATTTTCACTTTAATTTTTATATTAAACACATTAAAAAGAGTCCGGGTAACAAACTATGTATTTCGAACAGAAAACCGTTCAGTGAACAGAGAAAACCAATAAAATCGCTTTAGATATTGTTAAAAAAATTTTAGAACAAGTAAAACATTCACAACATTTTATTTAAATACTTTTCAAAACTGTATACTATAATTTTTAATAACTTAATTTTTTTAATCAAATAATTATTAGCAAAGCAAAATATTATAAATAAAAACTTTCATAAGAAATAAAGTCAAGCATACAAGCTTTTATAGCAGGTACGATGGAATGGTTGTTATTCGATATAATGTGATATACTCTAGTCATACAAATATAACACAAATGTAGCTATTGCCATAAATTCATACTATAATTGAAAGTTATTGAAAAAAAGCCTAATTTTTTCAAGTATTGACTTCGGCAAGATTTAACACAAGTGAAGTTAACGTGAACTAATAAAGTGTATCCAGAAATTCAGTTCACTCACCAATACCGATTCCAACAAGCGCATCAGTAATTTCAGGATCATTGAGCAATAGATAGGTCTCAAATTCCTCACATGTCCGTTTATTGTGATCATCGTGCCACTGGAATGTGAAACACAATAATTGAGACGTTTCACCTTGGTATATTTCTTCGTCAAATTTATAAATATAACAAATAACATAGCTTTTCAATTAATATATAACTCCCTTGCAGAATATTGATTTGTAAAAAGTAACAAATAATTAAAAAGTCGGACAGCTGCAGAATTTTAAGAAACGCTAAATTTATTGCCACCATTTTTGGAACAATGTCCCCAAAAAGATTGATACAAGTCAAACTATTACAAAACATATACAGTCAGAGTCATGCGGTATGTAATGAGCGGAGATAATGGGGATAATAGTAATTCAATAAATATTATATGCTAAAATAGGAAATAAAATACGCTTTTTATAAGAAGATAATCATGGAGTGAAAAAACTGTTTGTGTGGAAAAATAATATAATATTGTAAAAAATAAAACAATAATTGTGAGCAATTGTTAAAACGTTTACAATAAAATATTGAAGATATAAAATGAATAATTTTATTTTAGTAAGTACATATTATAGGTACTGACTATATCAATAAATAAATTCTGATTTAATAAAGTAAAAAAAGTAGCGGGGTATAATCAGTAAGCAAAGTGAATTAGTTCCGCAAATCGCTTATGTTCTGTTTGGTTAGTTATCGTGGGGATATTTCTTTGGGCTCCTTCATATTTTATACGAAGGTCCGAGATATAGCGATCGATTGTAACATCTCATATGTACCACTGCCGTACATCATAGATCTCACCTAGTCAAAATATGTTTTTGTCTATTCGGAACACGCAGCCCATAGAACCAAGATCAGCTAAACCATTGAATGCGCTCAACACCGACCTCTCCAAGTCATCTACAACAGATGAAATTAATTGCCAATTTTACGTATATACTAGCTAAAGGTCCAAGAGAGAGTTTTAAACCTGAAATACCGCCATTGAAAACCATCGAAGTCATCACCGATTTCTGTCGACCTGAATACAACTTCTGTTGGGAGGTTCTTCTAATGGAATTATACTATTTAAAGAAATAAACTTTTAACAACAATAAAAGGACAGGTAAACCCTATCCATACCAGCGGGGGTCAAATTATGTCCGGCCTCTCATTTTCCGTCGTTTTTAAATCAACGAGCGGGAAAACATAAGCTCGCGTGACATTTCCTAAAATATACTTTTGCAACTTTTAGCATTATATTCATTTTCATGCAAGCAAGGAAATCATATTATTATGACTAGCATAAAAAATGTATGTGGTCTAAAAATAGGCTACATTTAGTAAATTCCTGTATACCGATTTGACTATAATAAGGCAAACATCCACATTGATATTTTAATGTCTCAACAATATTCACTATATGGTCCATGGAGAATACCTGTGCTGTACTTTGCCCGTACTGTACTTTGATTTTATCGCAATTACAAGGCTGTTAAATGCAGTAACTGTATTAAACACATTTTTGAAGGAAACATACTATGTTACACATATTTAAACTTTCATTACTATAGTAAGACAGAAAATGAACAAATAATAAGGCGGACACAATGACCCCCCTGTATATGGAAACACTCAAAAGCCCGGTATGGATAGGATTAACTTTTCAGAGGTGAACGGACGTTTTTTTAGTTTACTCATTGGTAGAGTGACCATATAGAGTAAGTAACGTAATTTTATATTTCGGTGAATTATTAGCTTATCTCAAACCTTTCATAAAATATTTGAATGATTACATTGATTACATATAATTGAATAATGTAAGTAAAAGTAAAATTGTTTGTTAAAATTCACTTACAGCTTTTTTACAATCCTTGCAAGTGTATTGCTCGCAGTTTGAACACTGAATTTTGAGCAAATCACCTTCAGCAATAAAGCCATTTCCACACGCCTGATAAGGAAAAAGAGTATATCATTCAAACATTGCATGGTTTTATAGGTTACGCATTTACTTTTTACGGTTAAATGATTAGATTAGGAGTCTGTTATTGCATTTTAAAAGAACAAACTATTTTGATACAAACAACATAACTAAATTAGTTGTATTGTTAGATTTACCATAAAAGGTTTTTTTTTTTAATAACTATTGATAATCTTAGAAACTTGGAAAATATTGATAATGTTGTAAATAATTAAGTTATGTTTTTTCTATTTCTATCACAAATGCAAATATATAAGACAAATTATTCACAATATCAGAAATATAAAAAGCCAATACATGACTTGACAACCTGAAAAGAGCACCAGACGAAATTGTGATCGTGAGAGAGACAATTTTGGTTTAACTTCTCCGCGAACAATTCTGAGAGATGCTTCAACTCGGTTCGGTGCGCAACGAGCAGCTGGAGATGTTCGAAGTCGACAGCCACGTCACAAGCTGGACACACCCAGAATGTGGGCCGTTTCTCCCGGACACAATTTGTGAGCCAATCCTTGAAGCAACCATTGCATAGTTCACAAGAACAGATAGATATCGTTTCCATCTGACCAGTGACAAGGTGGAGAGATCAAAGTAGGATTATTATAATATTAATAATAAGTGTATATTTGTAGTTGAATGTATGAAAATGCTATTAAACAGCATAATTACATAATACTACCAAGTAGCAGGCTATACTAATAAATAAAAATTTAACATTTAAATTATGAAAATGGTTGTTATACAAAGTGATGAGTTTATTCTTTGATAAAAAACATTTTATAATGCAATGAATGATTCAATATAAAATTAAAGTAGACCCATCAATAATATCCAGCATAGCTGCTTATAACGTCTAAATATTGTCACCTGGACGAGACTCTGATAAATCAATTGGTCTAGAACAATTATTGAGTCCGATGTCGCAATTATAGTGCTATTTTATGCAGAAATATCTTAACTACAGTCTATAAATAAGCGTGTACATAATACACGCTGAGGTATAGCCACCATACCAAAATCTAAGTGTTATTTTTCCAAAAATAGAAATACGCCTAAATTATACTTTTTATGTTCCTTTCAATTGTCACAATAAACTGTCGTTCATTGTCGTTCTCAAATACAAGGAGATGAGAATAATAACGATCTGCCTACAGAGATATGTACCAAGCTAGATAAGCTGGCATAATTAGCCATATTATGTCCACACAGCTATTCTAAACACTATTTCTGAAATATCTGTAACATACACAACTGTCTATACTATTCCCTGTAGGCAATCAATAAAACGAAATTCCCATACTATTCCCGAATCTACAGCTTCTAACAAATTAATAAGGAGTTATTTTAGGAATTATAAAGTTTATAAAGGACAACTTCCTCTAGCGATATCATGAGCGAGAATGAAACCTCCGACACTTAAGCCACTTACAAGCGAGTATTGTATTAGCATGGTTTTCTCTGTGTAATTTGTCATTGAGTAATCTTCTGTACGAAATCACACAGCTGAGTACTGCATTAGACATATTGAACAGCACAAGGTACACAGTTAGCGCTAGAGTTGTTCTCTGCACTCAGTTTGACCTTACTTAGTGAGATTATAAGGATCACAATACCACGCGGAACCTGGTTTAGTAAAGTCGAAGGGTAGGAACTAAAAATAACTTTAATTCATTTTGTAAATTATAAGAACCAAATGCTTCAATGTACAAGCCTTAATTAATTATTTTTAAATACGTATAAACTTCTATTAGGTGTATCAAAAACCACCTATAAACATTTCGTAAACAATAAATTGTTTTCATCAGCTATTATTAAATACATTTTACTGATTTACATTTCAAACAAAGATCAAAGAATTAATTGTGGTTCCAGAATATCTTTTGTCACTTCGGATCTCAGATATGTGTTTACCGTTAAATATCAAGCCAGTCAATTATTGCACTATTATTAGCCACTATAACCATGTTTCTGATGCAAGGGTTTACAATTAACCAGTTAACCGTTATAAATATATTCTATACAGTAAGTAATAATGAAATATAATTAATTGACAGAAAATAATGGACAATTAAGCGACTACCAGCATTGTACATCATTGTGGTGTAATTCACCTGATCCTTGGAATAGGTGCCATAACAAAGTTTGCAGGTTCTACAGAGGAAAGCCTTTGCGTTAGCATCATCAGAGCAGTCGACAACTGCCGAACGAATTGAGAACATAGAAGTGTTAGCCTCTTGAACTTCCTCAATGTTTGCCAGACGTACAAATCTGTCCGAATTTTTCCGTTTCCTTAGATCCAGTTCCACCAACGCGCATCGAGAACGGGCCTTTATTAGGGGGGATATTAGGTAGGAAAGTGTCTAAAATTAATTGGAATATTTACAATAGAAATGTTCCCTATTCAGTCTTATTCGTAAAGCAACAAGAATCGTTAGCACGTTTTTATCATTATCTATATTTATTAAAAATTCTGTATATTTATTAATATAGGTTGAATCTTATATACTATACCATTTCACCCTATATAAACTATAACGATATATATTATATATTTATTCAACTTATGAATTAGTGAAAATGAGTTTCCAGATCGTCGAACATGGTGCTAACTCACCTCAAAAGTGAGATCCTGGTTGACCAGCACCTTGGCAACGTGTTCAATCCGGTGGTCCCGAGTGCGAAAGTTTCGACGGGGGGCGAGCAATGATGCGCGCATCTCCTCTGCCAGGTTGGTCTGGAGCGCTTTCACAATGTCGACTGCGATAGGACCAATGTTGGCCAGCGCGTGGAGCACCGCTTCCGAGGTCACATCACATCCGGCCAGACTGGTCACCAGGTTGTCCACCTGAACAGAGACAGGCCAATCAAAAACTAGCTCACTTGTCAACCCCAAAAGCAGTATCAGGCGCTGCTAGAAGACTATTTATCAATTTGACCTACCGTCAATAGTATATCCCATACATTTAGTACATTATGGTACAGATTATCAAGGCGATTATAAATATAACAATACTTATATAATCAGACAAGTGGTTAGTTGTACTATTTTTGATCATTAATGAAGACAAAATAGTTATCAACAAGCGCCAAAACAATTATCTAGCAGAAAGTATGTGAGGATTGATGTAAGCAATGAATGAAAATTTCAGCATAAAACTTTTTCATACAGGTTAAATATTGTAAAATATCTAAAAAATACCATTTTGTCCTTATTTTGAGTCATGAATTACGTCATCAAGCTTATTCAGTATACTGTGGGACCGAAACGGAAAGTGCTTTAAGAATTAGGCAAGTACTGAAAATCTAAAAACTTTATAACCTGAGAAATTTAGCATTAGTAGAGTTCGAGTACTAAACTTTTGCACACCTGTAGGTCAATTTGACACCACTTGGTGATTCTAGGGTAAACACCGAATTGTTAACTAATCTGACATGGGCTCGATGGTTGAGAATATTAGTCACGTATTTGGAAGGTTGTACGCTTAGAAGGTATCCAAAATGCGTTTGAAAATCGATTTTAAAATACTAAGCAGGGATCCTGAACAGGGATCCTGAACAGGGATCCTGAACAGGGATACTGAACAGAGATACATAACCTATCTGGTAATTCGAGATGACCATATTAAGCTAAGATAGAAGCATTCGACGCTATTATAGGGCTTCTATAGGTATACAACAAAACCAAATTCCAGGCCTCATAGAAAAATGTTTAAGGAATATATTTCAATTAACTATTACATTAGTTAATGTGATATTTACACAAAATTAATAATTTATAGAAAGAATCTGAATGTAATAATTGCAATAAATCATAAGTAAATTATTATGATCAATTTGAGAAAGTAATTATCGATAATAGATATGGCTAAAATTGCAGTCAGTCTGTCACAACAAATAACACAAGTAAAACATAAACAACAAATTGATTTATTATATTAAAAGTAGAATACATTTTACGGACTATGCAATATTAAGCAAAATATCAATACTCAATAAATTCTGAAATCCGTGAAAGTATGAAAAATGCATAATTGTTGAGGCAATCAATCAAAATGAAACGTTGCTCCAGCCCCTGTCCCGCCCGCATACACCACCAGAATGGCAAAGATTAGTGCCCTAAGTAGAGTGAAGCAGCCCCCTTACCTGACCCTTCTTGTTGTGTACAGCCCTCTCAACAGCCCCCTCAAGTCCAGCCTCGAGCAGGGCTCGTGTCACCTCGGCATGGTTGAAGGCGGCCCACCGGCACTGCAGCCCCATAGTGTCCCCCAACCGGGCAGACATCGCCTCCGCCAGCTCGTCCAGTCGCTGTGTAAATTGGTCCTGCGCCCAGGCGGACACTTCGGTAGAGGGCACCTTATCGGCCAGTGCCAGCACCACGGAGGCCGAGAGCAGGTCCCCGCTGGGGAAGCTGCTGTTCAGCGTCTGTAGTATGACACAACTTATGTGAATAATTTGACATGTGGTTATTTCTGGCTCACCCTGTACATAGCATATGTACAATATTATAGAAAAAACATATTTTAAGAAAATAGTTGTCATCAATATCTCCTGACAAGTCTGTATTATTTAAGAAATTTTACAATCGATTCGCAACTCTACATAACTGTTCTAAGTAGAGCTATAACTACATTATTAATTCATATTATCAGTAACAACGCACATACCAATCCTTTATGGAAGAATTGCATTCCTAATCACTATAATGCGCAAATATGTGTTTTGAATTACTTCAAAACAATAATTGTATTTTTTAAGCAGTCCCCATACACTTCGGATATCAATATGTGACAGATAAAGACAAGAAATAACACGATGTAAAAGAAAACTATGTACCAAGAAAAATGTTTAAGAATTCTCTTAAGAGGAAATAAAGTTTTTAACAGGTCATATAACGCACCTTGAAATGTCGATATTGCAAGAACATTGCCAAAATGTGATTAACAGACATAGCTATGTACAAACATTGTGTTATTTTCAATAATTTTTTGCTATTTTTGTAAGTAACATCACATAAAAATATCCGCACTAACCTAATCATTAATTAAAAATATAGTTTTTGTTTGAAATTATCCATTAATATATTAATACATAAAATAAAAATATTGAAAAGAATATTATGAAGATATAGCTTTAATTGGTCACAATCAGAAGCCCAATAGTTTAATCATAACCATAGGCTACCATAAATCAAAAAGAAGAGTATGACATTTGGATCTTACTTTGCTTAATTCAATAATCTCCAAAGCCTCATCACGAATAGATGTATCGGAAGAAATGGTCTAAAATAAAATATATACTAAATAGCATTATAAAAAATAAATAACAAAAAACAATTAATGCAATAAAAAGAAAGCAAATAAAAAATTAATGATATTATGATAAATTATACTATGTCAGGGGCGGATACAGAATATATATTTGGGGGGCTCCAGCTAAAAAAGGGCATCTTATCATACAATAACAGTGTACGAGTAAAAAGGGGAAGGCAGGCAGAGAAAAATGGCATTTAAATAAAACATTTGGGGGGGGGGGATCCCCTGATACCCCCCTGTATCCGCGCCTGTATGTATCAATGAAATCTTCGACAAATAATCAATAATGAATACCGATCATAAGTAAAAATAATGATGAATTAATCGCTTATTAAGTATATGAGGAGTATAATATACTGTCATAATGTGTGTCTCCTATTAAAATAAATGTAAATATTATGATTGTTTTTATTCCTACATATTAAAGGAAATATTATCGAGTTTTCGTTTACTAAAACAACTATATTACTAAGTAAAGTATATTTTCGATAGATCATATTTTACATAATAAAAATAACACATTCTATTTATTTATTATGTTATATATATAACTATAAACATTTCGTAGAAAAATATCTTATGAATGAATAGTCCATACTAAATGAATTACAAATATAAACAACTGTAAACATTATTGCAATGATTGAAAATAGTAAATAAATATCGCATCCTCATACTATTTGGTAGATGCCAATTATTTATAAATATTAAATTATCAGTTAATAAAATTAAGATACTAAGTTTTCAGATAATTAAGTTCAGCCATTACATTTAATACGGATGAAAAATATTTTCTAAGGCCTATGCCCACCAAGCTCGATGCGATGCGACGTTACAGAGAGTCGCGCGGCGAAGAATTATTTTTAGTTCTCATATTTTGATGTTCCTACAATATATATTTAGACTGACATATGTGTATTTTGTTGAGTAGTGTTGCCTAAAAAGTTGAATAATTTGAACTTCAGTATAAGTTGAACTTCAGGCTAATTGAAAATGATGTATTCAACTTATTGCGGAAAGTCGTGTCGTGTGGTGCTTAGTGGGCATAGGCTTTCATGCTTTTGTTTCTTTTACTGTACTTCATTTATAGTCATATCTAATAGTTATAGTGGTTATATAATGTGTTAGAAAACTGAATAAATGCCAACATTATAACAGTGCATACAATTATCTTACAAACTGAACACCCTAACTGAGAAAACTGAAATCAGACCTAATTACCTCAGACGTTGTTTCCTCACCGCACATTTCACAAATAGCACAGACGTCAATCTTATCTGAATTGACAAAGTCACACACGGAACATTTCCACTCATCTCTGGCATGTCCGTTCACGGCTGATGCTGCTTTTTCCCCATTTTCACCGTTCACAACACATGAATAGACATCGTCAAAATCCCGATTTATATCGTTGTGATTATTGGCTCTGGTTTACATAAAATATGTAAAGGATTAAATATAGCACCGTTATTTTAATGTAATTGCCATATTTTACAAGTGAGACTTATGTGTTATATGATATAAAACTAATTATACAATTTTTCTTTAATTAACGCAAAATAAAATTTAATAAAGTAATGAACATATCGTGGTGTATATTTTCGGGAATTCAAAACACTAAAAAAGAAAACCATAAATAAAACATATATTAAATATTCAGAATATAATTATAATTGAATCTTTGAATATATAATTTTTTGTTTTTATATTTGTAGAATAATACAATGTGAATTACGTGTAATATATGGAATCATAAAAAGCATTTTTTCACTAATCGACTTTTTGTTTTTCATTTTTATGATACATTCTCTAGTCAATCGGCCACCAAGCAAACTTCTATCGGACACATGTGGCCGAAGAACCCAGTTTGCGGAACACTACCTAATCAATCCGTAGATGGGAGAAGCTAGCTGAAGTTGAACTAAACTTCGGTTGATACTTACCAGATGTTTTAAAAAAAGACAAAAATAAAAACATATAATTGAAAAATTAAAACAAATAAAAACTCGATGTTCCAATTTATCCTAATAGCAGTATAAATCGGTCACAGAAAGTATTTATGAAATATATTAATGGATCGATTGTACAACTTCTTGAATTTATAGCAAATACAACTCACAAATATGCTAATGAACATAGTTTTGCATATCTGGTAGATACTAATCATTTAAAAAGTTATTAATAATGGTTATCCAAATTGTCCTTCAAATAAAGTTCTTCAATTTAATATGTTTTAAAAATGGTATAAAAAAACTGTTATTAAATTAAATACAAAACCAGTTATCGATGTTCTATATCAAATTCAATTAGATGAAAAAATCATCTTTAATAATTTATATTGATAAACAAAGTGTGAAAAGAAAACTTAGATTGAGAGCACTTACTCAGTGATAATTGATAGGGCAGTGCGAGAATGTGTAGCTCGTTCAGTCTGGTCACTGTGCCAAGTTGAGTCACACTGTTGGCAAGTATCTCTGTCACAATCAGTGCAGTGTAAACGTGCTTCGTCATGGTGACAAAAGCTGCATAAGGTTTTATTAGCTGAGTTGTTGACTGAGAGAGGAAATAAATTCTCGAAAAGTTATCATATTTACGCTTTTATAAGTTAATAGAACTAGAAAATAATAATTTTGATGATAAAACTCGTAATAACATATGATAATAAAATTATCATAACTATTTTATATTTTAAATGTAATTAAAAAATTGTATGAATCAGAATATTTCAAGAATTTAATTATTAATAGAACATGTTATCAAATGTATAGAAATAACTGGTATACCTCATCAAATAATATATTATTGTTGTCTTTTAGTTTTATATTATTAAGTTTGATGCAAATTACAAAGACACTAAAAAGAAAGAGAAATTAAATAAAAATGATGTCCTTAGCTAAAACTTACAAGTAATGTTAGAGTGAACAATATTCAATATGTCCTGAAATAGAATGATAAAATGTTAATATTATTTACAACAATATGTCAGTATAAAAAATTAAAATTGAAATAGAAGAAAGTGTGTTGGATACAATAGAATAGATATTTCACTATTGATAACAATAATTTAATCTTTTCCTTTGTAAAATTTATCTTTTTCTATTTTAAATCATACTTTAATGTTCTACTGAGTAACTGAATAAACATCGAACACAAAGATTATCTATATTAAAAAAGGCAATAACCTTTTAACATTATAAGATCCGTAAGTTAAGAAATAGGTATC
This sequence comes from Coelogynopora nodosa, assembly GCA_034780555.1. Classification (NCBI taxonomy): domain Eukaryota; kingdom Metazoa; phylum Platyhelminthes; order Proseriata; family Coelogynoporidae; genus Coelogynopora; species Coelogynopora nodosa. The sequence continues at coordinate 22,019 of JAUZND010029292.1, forward strand.
CTGTTCATTTCAATATATTTCAACACACTACATAAAGGAAACCATAGACATAATGCTATACAGTTTTAACTACAACAGTGCTTACTGTATGTTTGTTTTCTGTCTTGCTGCCAATTAACAATTTTATCTATTATAATTGTGAAGCTTAAATTAAAAGATATATACATATGGTAGCAATGAACTTATGCATAGAAATGCAGCATTTTAACTCAATGTAAGTATTGCAAATGTTATACAAATAATAATATAGAGATTTTACATCAAAGTCATATTTTATTTTTTGTTTCCATAAGATAGGATTAGCACTTATAATGTTTGCAAATTTCACTTTTCTATAATTTATGTTCACTATTTAAACTACACATTTTGGTAAAAATATTTAATGCTATATAGATAAGAAATAAGAAAAATATAGATAATAAATAAGTCAATATAGAATGAGTCAATTTGATTGATATCAATAGAAATTACCTCTATTATTGCAAAGTCATCCATTTCCAGAAGACTTGAAATCTTGAAAAAAAAGTTATATTAGGCAATAAAATTTATAACAATTAAGTTAAATGTATAACAAATACATAATATCTTTGCAGTACACGCAGTATTTACATATTATAGCACACAATAATTTAATATATAACCATATAAATTATTATTATGTAGCTGACCTTGCAATTATTTAAATTAAATGGCTAAATGCTTACAACAAGCACAACTTATAAACTGTTGTATTTATAGTGCACAACATAATTTGTTTTTGCTCAATGTCTCTTAAGTGATAACATTTTAAATCAAAACATTACATGTCTTGTTTTTTGACATTTAAAAAGTCTTCCATAGTACTTTCACATAGAATAAGTATTTTGTTTGACAGATAAAATATAAAGGAGTTGAAGCTCATGATTTAATACCCCACATATTGTGTATACTATTGTTGGCAAAACTTCTCAACAAAATTTTATTTTTTCATAAATTATTGATCCATCTGGTAATATAACAAATACACATAGAAATAATTCAATAAAAACAAAAATTACAGTTATGTACTTTTCTTCACTCTATATTTCTATATTTTTACAGCTATCTATATATTTATTATATCTTAATATACTTATATTTTTTTTTAATATATGCAATGAAAACAAAATGTTATGTATTCTCTATATTTTTAATATGTATTAAATCCAATGCCAAGTCCATGCCAAATCAACCAATGGTCCCATGGGCATAGTCTCCAATTTTGTTCATTTTCACATTAAATTGTTTATCT
>JAUZND010029303.1:0-18438 GCA_034780555.1 Coelogynopora nodosa
TATCCTCCGATTAGCTTTGGTGACAGCGGTGTCCACGTGGCGGTCCCATTTCATGTTGGTGGATATAGTGATGCCTAAGAGTTTTGCGGATTTCACTTGCTCAATGGTGTTGTTGGATATTGTGATGGGCGGTGAGTTGTTGCATCTTCTGGTACGTGTCACCATTTCCTTGGTTTTGGACATATTAATGTCTAAGCTGAAAAATAAAGACTTTTTCGAGGGTCTGGTCTACCAGAAGATAAAAAAAAATCAATGTTCATTAGTAATGCCTAAGCATTTTAATAATCTACAATAATAACAATCCATCCTGTAATTATTCATATACAAGTATTTAGAAAATTATTTGCCAAATCTATAAATTTCATCTTACAAATTAAAATGAAAATGTTTAAATAAATATATGTCGATATATTAAACGGTGATTTCTTATCATTTAAACATGAACGTTTACTAGCTTGGTAAAAAGAGAGGCCATCAATTAATGCTAATTATAGTTAATATTGATACAACATTGTTAATTGACTTATTACAATTAGTATTACTTATTTTTGCTATTAATTATAAATAACATTAACACAGTTAGTCATTATTACTAACACAATGCAATGCATTTTCTGGTGTAATATGTCTGAAAAATACCATTTTTGAAAGTCTTCTACGGCTTAAAGAATAGTTATCAACTTAAATTTTAACGTTTTATTTCTAGAAATAATTTATTGGAATATTCCGAAATTTCTTTCTATTTTGTTGTGTTCTTTAATTTTAAATGGTTGAAATAGTTAAAATAGAACTTAACTGTACTTTTATATTATCATACACGACGCAGTGCACGAAAAAAAAAGTAAAAAAACAAAATACAATTATATTTTGTTCAACAAAATTTCTTAGAGATTAGTTTAATGATTACATTTTCTCGTATTAAATACAGATCGATAACAGGGAACATCCGTCGATCCTGCGATATTGCTTTCCTACATTTTATATTTTGGCGGGCCATGTAATTAAATTGGAAGAATATGTTTCGAAAATCGTAATATCAGTTTTTCTGTCATAGAATCCGTACTAAACCTTTCTTAAACATAATTTAGCAGAAAGACTTGTTTCATAAGTAAACTTAAATATGTAACGCAAATATTTGTAATCAGTAGCATCCATCTAGACATTTTACTAGTTGAAGTGTTTGTCTTGTTTTTTTAGGTCAGTTTCGATTGAATTTTTCATACATTAAATATACATTTATATATACATTTATATATACGTAATTCTCATTGTAATATTGAGCTACTTTTGATTATTACGATAAAAAGTTTACGTTTATTTGGTCATGGTCAAAATCGAGAATAACATTCCAAAAAATCTGTTAAATGAATATAAAATGATATTTTCATATTTTAAACACATAATTTGTGTATTTTGTAAAATTGTAATTGAATATTTTAATATTATGTATATATTTACGCTTTTTATATATGTACCTTAAACAATTTAATGAAGAATAAATTGTTTATTTATTATACTTGACATAATATCCCGAAAATATTTACATGAAACATGTGTATTATGTTGTATATATTCTATTTATTACTAACCTCCTGTATGGTATTATGTCATTTTATCATCAGATGAGTGGATACATAAATGAATTGTATACAATTTTTTCGACAATATATATTTGACAGATGACACAATAAAAAATATATAATCTTTTTTGCACTATAAAATGCTATCATATAATTTAATCAATGTTTATTTTCAAAATATATTATTAATATTAAAATTACTATACTGTATACTGTCGACAATAACATTTGTCGCATAAATCAAAATATTTTTCAGTCATTCGAATGTATGTGTAATATACAACTTTGTAAATTTATATATCGATAAAAATAATATAATACGCTATAGTACATAATAAAAATAAAACATAAAACATTTACTAACAATCGACATCAAACTTTTATCATAAAAAAATGTTAATGTCATATTCTTATAATATTCTTATATTTTTGTTGCAATTGACGAAATTATACATGGGCCTAGGCCTACAATATGAAGTTGCGTCAATCATTTCGAACTATGAACAAACGATCGATTCTAATTTGTTTGAATTTTTAAACGACTAAACAATATTTTCAAATATGCAACAAATAAATTTGCTGACAAACAATTTCTGTGCAAAGTTTTCTTTAATTAAATATTAGTGAAGTGGTTGATTTCGTTCTTACTTTATTTATTTTTATTGTATTTGTGCTCTTCTTTTTTATTCTGTCAAATATAGATTATTTACAATAAGCATGAAATACATTTTGAAATATATCGAATTAACTGTAAATAAAAAATACTACATGCAATAAGGTTTGGTAATAATAGGTATAAATATGACAATATATCTCTTTTACGTAAAGGTTATGGTATATATTATGTCAAGTATAAAACATATGTATTTGTAAAAAAAAACTTTTTTAACAGTGTAATAATGCGGTGCAGACACAGTTCATTAAACGCGTCTATAATATCCGTATGTGGTATATATTCGTATGTAATATCCATATGTGGCATCTGCATCTGCATCCATATGTAATATCTATATCTGAATGTTAGCATCTAAATAATATAATACGAATATTATAGCGCTTGACTACGATTATACATCATAGCTAATAATCATAGAAAGTTAGTGTACTATGTTTAATTTCCTTCATAAATATTTCGCAATAAATACAAATTTATTCCTAAATTTGTTGTATCAACCAGATGTACAAGTATAACCCAATATTATTTAAAACAATTAAATTACATGTTTGAAATAATTCTTATTTGTCATTATGTATACGTTATTTTGTTCAGTTATTTTATTAACAGGATGGGTTGTTTAACGTAAATTTTGTTTTCATTTTAATAAATTTTAAGCGAAGCTTTTTCCCCAGATAATTTCATTTGACAACTAACCTGATTAATATAGGACATAAAATGAACATTCTTTAACATTTGTTTTCGCATTATATCTGCCAATCAGTTGAAACTCTAATCCGCAACAAAAATTTTTTTCATTAAAAATATTTTTTAAATAATGTAAAATCTTTAACGTCGAGAGTGTTCTGCCTGTGTTACCCCCAGGAAGAACAAATTCAACAGCTAGAATGCGAACTGTCCGAGAAGAATCAGAAGATCATGGATCTGGAATCCCAACTAGACAAGTATCGATCGGTCCATATCACTGTCGAGAAGAAGCTGGTTCGCGGCATAGGCATCTCGGCTGAGCCTCAGAGCAGCTATTACCAGACGCCGGGAAGCAAGTCCGGACAGACCGAAGCCGTGCCCAAGTCGGACGAGTGAGTTGACAACATCTTACACTGATGATAACCAAAAGGAATATTTATAAAGTTATATAGCTACTAATGATATCCACGATTATTTCTGATATCTTCGAATAATATCCGACTGTAATCATTCCATTTATATATTTGATATTATTTATGGTATCTTAGCTATAGACTGATAATCGAGAGGGATTATTCTAAATTGATATCCAGGATTATTTATGGTATCATAGATTGGTTTCTGGGATTAGTTGTTAAATTGTAGTGACTTTTTATTATAAAAATATACAACATGCATCAGTAAAATTCAACCAAAAATATTATTTAGAAATAAACAAAAAATGTTGTCTAAATTTAATAAATTTCAAAATTATAACAAAAAAGAAAATATAGATTTAAAAAAAGTATAATTGATTTTTAGGTTACATCACATATAGTAAACAAAAAAAATATATATAATAAACAGTAGGAATATGTAATATATAACCAGCAAAATAGAAGGTTTTATTTAGAATTATACCTGTATGATTATTATGTATGATTAAAAATTATTAAGAAAAAGAAAATAAAGCGCAGACATTAATAATTAAGTGAGAAATGTTACGATACAGCTAACTGACTGACCACCTAATATTGATCAATCTATTTTAATAAATAAACGGAAATTTATTAAGCTAAATTATTTATTTAGTTACACTTATATTATTATTATTATTTTCAGCATTATTATTTTAATATTTTAAATTAATTATAACCTAATTTATTATTTAAATAAATCTAATTATAACCTTCATATTTAAATGTCAATGGTTGGTTATATCATAGTTCAACCTTAGATTAACTATTGTATAACATAAAAAAGTTTGAAACTTTTTCAAAAAAACATCAAAAGTACTCCCAAGGTAGGGGATTAAGTGTATCCTAATAATTTTATATTACGTGTTAAAAAAAATTATAAAGGGAAAATTGCCAAAAAAATAATGCGTGCAACTTAAAGCATTATGAAATTGTTCTATTTTTAAACTCTATTTCTAAAATAGTTTTACATATTATTATCATGGAATAATAATTTCTACGTTGTTCCTTATATGTGAAAGGGCTTTCTTTCTACATTGAACTGCACGTATGTCTTTTAATGACTTACGACTCGCCTTTAAACAAATATCTGGCTTTCCGATGGGAAATAGCATTTCCGATTTGCTCGCCATCTCTTTCATGAATACGTTGGAAAAGACGACTCTCTCCAACCCAAATATTTGTCCATACAAACGCTATGTAGACGACACATGCATCCTGACAACATCAAGAGAAGAAGCCGAACATATCCTAAAACACCTCAGTCTTCAACACACTAATATCAAGTTTGAAATCGAACATCCTCAGATCAACAACTGTAATAGCTTACTCGACGTTCAACTTGAAATCCTTCCCAAATGTAAGGTCTTCCAATTCTAAAAGAAAAGCGCAAAAAAAGATCATCTGCCTTAATACAGATCCGCATTGCCATCTTCCACCAAAATGAACATATTCAAAAATGTATCGAAAAGAATTGTCGCATGTTGCCCCAATGATTCTGAAAAAACCACACACTTGAACAATCTCATAAGCACACTTCGATTAAACGGATACATATCACAGCACATCCATCAAATAGATCTCAACAATAGCCGCTAACACCGAAAGAAAAGACGAACACACCACGAACAACCTCCTACGTACTTAGAATTCCCGTACATCAACGATTCTATCGATCGAAAAGTTCGCACCATATTTAATTCCCTACAACTACCTGTCCGCATCTATCGTAAATCAACCATTCTACGAAATTAGCTATCAAAAACCACAAAATCACAACCAATATGTAACAGGACAGGTTGCCAAAGCAATTCAAAATTACGGCACTCTAAAGGTTGTGTCTATGAAATAACTTGCTCTTAATGCGACACCACCTACATCACCTACACCATCACGGAACTCCACACCCGCGTCAAAGAACACCTGAACAACGATTCCAGCTCGATCTTCAAACACAAAAAACCTGTCAATCCTACTTCAACGTCTCCATTTTGGCCAAAGACAACGACTCACTCAATCTCCGCTTTAAAGAAGCCATATTCATCCAAGAGAACAAACCAAATATCAATAGAAAATACGAATGCAACGAACTTCTGACTTTCATTTTCTAAAACTTTTAATGACATATTTATTTTAATTTTATTTCTACTGTAATCAAACATTTATTCCACTTCATTAATACCACTTTAAGGTATTACTATCTGTAAAGAATTTCTGACTTTCATTTTAAGCTTCATTTATTTAATTTATTTAATTTAATTTGATTTTGTTGTCAAACATCTTAATTTATACCGCTTTAGCGTATTATTCAGATCGATTCCTATAGTTATTTTATTGCGTCATAGTATTATAGCGTTTTATTGTTTACTAATCTACTCACTTAATTCCTTCGACTTTCACAACTACCTAGGTATATACTACTTGTCTCTCGCTGTTACTCTTATTCATTGTGCTAGATGTCTATAGTTGTGTAACTCCGACATTTTTAAAGAATAAAGGATTTTGCATCAACAAAGGCCTATCATGTTTTCTTTATTCAATTTAACCTGTTACAACGGGAGAACTACACTTTTATTACTTCTACTTATTCTTTAGAGATACCATGACACAATAATACAATTAAATGTAAATGCATACTAAAAACTGAAATTGCCGACGTATAAATCCACCTTATACTTATTTAATGTAAATAAAATAGTTTATAATGCAAGTAAATATAAACAAAATTAATATTAAAGTAAATAATTAATATAAATATAAATATATTAATTATATTTAATATATATTATTAATTAATAATTAAAATTAACTACACATTTACTTTTCATTATTAGATAATAAATTTAAAATTCTACTTCATTTATTTATGAATATCGTGGATTGCAGCACCAAATGGTCTGTTATATTTAAATAGGTAAATAAACAATATATATATATGCAACAATCAAAATTAATCATATTGCAAGATACCTCGATAAGCATATCGCTTTGAAATTCATCGTTATAATTAATTTCAATAAATGTTATCATATGGCATATAATGGCATCATATGTTAATAATGCATTTTTTTATTTTAGGGTATGTCTGTCATGTAAGGTGCGGTTGTGGCAATAACTTTATCAAAGTGTTTCATCATTATTATAGCTTTAATGAGAGCGCACGTTTTATCGTGGTTTAGTTATAACTTATGCAGTCATTGTAACAATCGGATTAAATATAGATAACATTTTGCTATGTACAATGTATATCTATTTTGTATTATTTCAACATAATTCATATTCATATGTGCCCATAAAATTTTTTTTCTTCTTTTTTTACAGTAATTTTTAAGTGAAATGTAACTTTAAAATTGGCGAAAATGTATGTATTTTTTGCCGCTTTCACGTAGGACAAATTATTTATTTATAAATTTTCTTTAAGAATATATTGATTAATATCATCATGTATAATCAATATCTACTTGGTTTCATTTAACATTGAACATAATACAATTTATCAAAAATATAGCAGAATATTTACCGAAAATTGAGTTATGCTTTTCAAAATGTAATATTTTTTTTGGTATATATATATACAAAGTTAATTGAAGTGGTTAGCTAAGAGGTAGACTAATATGTAGTTACCATATAATGCATTTAGGCTGGCAAACATTAAATCTGTCAAATATTATTTTTTAACTGTGATATTGCAAAGAATAAATGCGACATCCATTTAAATATTATATTAATTTGTATTCTATAATTCTGAAACTGAAGTTGATGTGTATGTTGGTAAATATATTGATGATACCTTTCAACCGTTTTTTCCGCTGTGCTAAAATATTTAAAATAATTCATTAAAGTAATTATGTTCTTAAGATTAAATATCGTGGCCCTAAATGGTGCAAACATATTTTTATTCTAGTGTTATTTTAACTAAATTTATTTCATATTATCACTACACTGTTGAGGTGATATGTCTAACACATATTAACATGAAGAATGAATATTCTTTGCGTGATTATATGAATTTTATAATCATGCTGACAGTATATTTTCTGTTTAGACAGTAAATAAGCAAGCTTGTATACACTGAACAATGAAGAAAGGAATTTGAATAAAATCAACTTCTCTTTCGATGGTGAGAGAAAGAGAAAAAGAGAGGAAAACTGGATAGAATGAAGAGAAAAGAGCAAAAGGACAGAACTGGTAGTGATACAATATGGGGTTAAATAGAAATAGACTGTGTTGAGTATTTTTGCGACTATGGCTTCTCAAAGATGGATCTTTATGCATGCAACCTTTTGATTCGTCTTTCGTCTTTCTCTTCCCCCTGGTGTCGGTCAGATAAAAAATATTATTTTCGCTATATACCTGTGTAGGTATAATATGTTAGCAAAAAAATTCGATTCTACTTTTTCGTGCTGAAAGTAAGTTGTCTCCTAACATGATAAATAGCTTATATCAATCAAAATAAATACAACTATAAATTTAATCTGTAACTCGGCATAAATGAAGCATGAAATATTTCGTAAATAATACCACACATTATCATCATTGTGCTATCTATAAGGCAATCACAAATTATGGCAATTGTATTTCTGACAGCAAACATGTATTTTTAAATAAAGTGCAGGGGGTAGCATGTTGTCTAACAATTTTATTTTCAGTCAAGAATAATAAAAAACAAGTTAACTTGAGGAAATCGGTATCTTTCGTAAATTTGTTACACATTGGTATAGTCTACTATAATACATAACATACAGGGCGAATCAGAAATTTTTAGAAGTCAAATTTATTGATCAATGAATAATTACCTCATCATTAATTAATTAATGTTTATTAAAATTTAAAAATTATTAAAATTTAACTTATAGAACAGTTGCATATTAAACGATTTTTTTGCTTATCAATCAATTTCATAGCAGGTTAACTGATATTAATTAAGTTATATAAATAGCAATAACAATAACAATTAAAGTAAAATATTATATATTATAATATAATATAATATATAATCCGACTACTTGTCTGTTTATGTATCTATATGAGCAACGTATATTTAAGAATTAAGAAATAAGATGTTTTAATCTATAAAATTAAGATCCCGTGTAGATATAATAGAATAACTCGTATAGCATCAAACAGGAAGGATAGTTTGTATATTTCAAGAGTTCCGTTTTTTAATCATATGATTGACAGAAAAAGGAGAGCGTGTTCGATTAAGTAAATCTACCGATAGACTGTGTTACAAATAAATGGAATAATTTACAAATGTATTGAACCATACTATGGGCAAGTTTATAACAACTACTTTATAGCCTAATGGAAGAATTGTTATGTTGTGGGTTGCGGGAAATTAAATATTTTAGAAAATATTTACTATTTTAATTTAGTACAAAAGCTATGCTTCATACACATCAGACTGCTACTTGAAGACGTTTTCAGCAGTTGCAAATAAATAAAAAATATTAGCTATACAGTACACCTAAAAAGATTAAACATCGTGAAAGGAGGATTATCAAATTGTTAAAAAAATGTGGTAAAAAGGGCGTCAAATTCAATTAGTGTTTAATCGGCTATAGTTTACAAAATATTCCAAAATAGTTTATCTGAAATGTTACAACATGGACTGAATATGAGGAAGTTTCGATATTTTCTATTTTAACATTTTTAAAATGCGGTGTATCCAAAAGCATAGGTTTTATAGTTTTTAAAAACAAAAAAATAAACACAATTACAATTATACAATTAATAATTTATTTGTCAGTGCTATTTGTATTTTGATAATAATATACTTAACCCATTAGCAAATAAAAGCACAGAAATGTTTAGAAATAGTCGAAATCTAGACTACTAAATTAAACTAAACATGTGACGAATAATATTATTTAAAATATTTGAATATCTTTTTATTCTACATTTAGTCTGTATTTCACATATATATATCTAACAAATCAGACCAGTATTTTTAATAAAACTATTTAAAATATTTTTTTAACAATATACATGTGCTGTATTTAAATTAATAAAATTAAAATTTTTATGATTTTAATGATTTACTTAGTTGTAATTTGATGAATAGTGATAACATATAGTAAATCAATAGTATGTTATACTAAATATGGTTTTAGAAACCAAAAGAAACAATTTAGACATACAATACTAACTAAACCACATGGTTAACATATAACATCCAAAAACAACCAGATATGTAACTAATGAAAAAAATACTCGACACAAAAATAATAAACATGAAAAAAGAAAATATTAGGAGTGATAAAAAATATATAAAAAGTTTCAGATTGTTTACTAATAGATATAATTGTTCACAAGAAATCAGAATATCTTATGTGAATCCATAACCATTTTTGTTGTTTATATGAAACAACATTTTAAAATAGTATATGTTTTAATATAATACAAATATAAATTGTACACACTTATTTATTATTGGAAAAATGTATAGAACGAAACTTTTTCTCATATTTAAATATGCATAATATTCACGTATATACATATATATTAATAGATCACAATTTTTTTTACTAACAATAATTAGTGTATTATAATAATAATGATTACCTGTTGATTATAAATTAATAAAAATTAATAATTAGTAATTAGTAATTAGTAATTAATAATTAATAATTATACATTTTTCATTTTCTTTTCTAAGTAGTTGTCATAATATGTTATATTTATCTGTATTGTTGGAAAGTTGCCCATACTACCAATAACTTATTGTAGAACGAAGACACCAAAAATAATCTCCGTTTTATCTTAGATTACACAATTTGTCGGAGTGCTGTCTAGGCCAAGATATAGATTTAGTGTAATTTAAACACGTTTTTTAAAAATCTTAAATATATATATATATTTACAATGCATCTAACCACCTCTTATTCTACAAACTTGTATTTAGTACGAATTGTAATTTTTTTAATAATTTCAAATGACTTTCTCAATCTCTTAGATCTTTATTTGCGATAAAATTAAATTAGAAGGAAATATTTCAATCGATTGCAATTAAATAAACACGAGGTAATTACTGCATAACTAAATACTAATTAGAGTTTGGAATAAAACAAGATAATTGTCGAAAACTGTGCAGCATTATGTTTAGTCAATATGTATTCAAGAATCCGTTTTGGAAACGGTTTTATAGCAAAGTTAAATATTTATCTAATCTACACAAACATTAACAAGAAACCGTCGAAGACAATAACAGTCAAGTGAGAAAGTATAGACCCAAGATTCTCATAAAATAATTATATTTTGTTAACCATCCATATATATAGCGCCATTGCTTGTCCGCAGAACAAGTAAGTTGATAGCTCAGCTTAGATCACTCTTAGAGATGAGACACGATCCCCAATATGAACGTATTTACTTATATATTGCATTTTAGATTGACTCTTATGGGAAATGAAACTGTTTAAATAACCGATTAAGTTTAAGAATATAAATTATTTAGATATATAAACAAAGCATGTAAACAATATCAGAAATTCCTTCCGGATACATTGTTATCAGTTAAAAACAGTGGTAGCCTCGTCATCATCAGTGAATTTTATATTCTAAAAGTAAAAAAGCGACCAAAGACAGATAAAAACACGGAAATTTACACATACAGTATGTTGATACAATAGTTTCATAATAATATTGGTAAATAATTTTACAGTATAATATGTTTGCAAAACATTTAAAAAAAGTAAATTATTAATTTTAAAAGATTTTTGTCCAACTTTACAACATTATCAGAAATTAATTTGTTTTCGCAAAACAATTGATGATACGGTTTTCATAGTTGTGAGTAAACTAAAGCTAGTTAAAAAAGGTAAAATTTAAATAGTAAATAATTATATATTATAATAAAAATAATTTAAATTGTAAATAAAAAAATATCTCTTACAATTGTACAATAAATATAAATATATATATTTATTTTATAGAAATTAACTATATGCTATCTACAAATATTCATTGATAATACATTGTGGATAAATGTACCATTGCACATGTACATAATGTACGTGTATCCGAGTAAAAAACGTTTAAAATCCAACATTTTAAAACAATGTGTTTTAAAAAATAAATAAATAAAATAATTAAAGAACGTTTTCTGATAATTCAGCTATTTTAATATATATATAAAGAAGCTTTTTTTGTATATAGATTGAAATCACCATTAGTAGACATTTTTCGCTGGGCCTAATTGTTTTCATTTTGAAATGTAGAAATAAAACATACCTGATGCTGAATCTATATTAACTGTGTTTGTCTTATATTAATAGATTAGTAAATTAGTGAAGAATATTTAACATAATTATTAATAATTTCCTTATGATGAACATATTTTACAAAAGTGATTATATTATTATCTAAAAATAAATTTATTCAATTTTTATAATAACTAAAATATCAGATAATGTAATTTGAAATATATTTACAGAAAATGTTTTTTTTTAAATATAAAAATTACTCATTTATCGTAAATTAGTATGTCTTTAAAATATTCCCTTATAATTTTCAAACGATTTTACTTTCTTATAAATATTATTGTTAGTATTAATTAGTTAAGATTATACTATTAATTAAATTGTTTCAATATATTAATATGATTTTCTTCTATAGATTGTTCTATGTATTTAACTACGTATACTTACAAAAATGTAGTCGTAGACACATGGTAACAATACGTTATTAATCTGCATGTTATTCCATATGCAATCTTGATTACTTAATTTCTTGCGAATTACAATGCAACATATGGTGCTGGGAACTTAAGAACTTATACGATTGGAGATATTCAGAAATAGAAAATTTCTGTGAAGTCTTCCTTACAATTTCTGCCGGTTCCAGGGACACCTAGAACACAATTCCGTGGCAAACCTAGGCCAGAATTTGTATTAATTACGTGATGGAGGGGAGTCTCTGTGAGATAGCTGCAGTCCGTAGAAAAACCTTTACTTTTAAAGGAATTATGGGCCGAAGGAAAATAAATTAACATTCACTACATGTTGTCGAATTCTGACATCGAAACGTATGACGAGGCGTTCAATATATTCTCAACAATCACTTTTACATATTGTTTAATGTTGTGGCAAATTGGTACGATCAATTGCAAAGAGAGTCTATTGATCAGAGGATATATAATCTCCGAGAGATGGCCCCAAAATGTCAATTTGGTCAATTGGCAAGCGAAATGATAAAATATTCTATTGCATAAGTCCAATCTCACTTTGACCAGTCCTTGTTATCCGCCAGTTAAATGGAAGAAGCCAAAACGGGAAACCGACTCTACGAACACAGGGGGCATCGCTGCAGGGATTCAAGCCATTTAGAGTCATCTCAATTGCACTGTCTACATATATACTGAGCAGGTATGTGCCATGTTCTGATCAAGTCTAGGTACACTCTGCGTTATTTTTAGGAAACTGCTATAAATCCGAACACTGGGGTCACAACATGTCAGTTACATGCCCGGCCGGCCGAGCAGGCACATTTTATACACAACTTGATCACCTAATAAATATATTCCTCGCTTTCCTTACATTATTTGTATAAATTTTAATTTTAACTAGCTTTTTATACGTTTAAAATTTCAATAATTTTCAAAAAAATTCTAATTTATGAAAAGGGTATAGTTTTATATAAAATGGTAAAACGTTCGTTCGATACTCTTGAAAAAATGTTAAACAAAAATTATTGTTAAAAAAATGCAATTAATTTTAATTAGGCTTACGGTTTTATATATTTCAAATATAATATTGTAAGGTAATTTTGTATATAATTTTCTGTATAAGTTCTTATGTTTTATGTAATTTTTTTAATTTTACTTAGTTTTATATTACATAAAATATTCCTATATGTTGTTCTTCAATATATTTTTCAATATATTCAATATGTTCTTCAAAATATATGTTCTTCAATAAGACATCTTACTTATATTAAGTCAACTTTCTATTGAAATCAATTTGATTAGTTCATTCCATTATAATGGGTCTCGTAAACATATAAAACATCTTTCTATTAACTAAAATCTGTGTTTCTATTCAATCAACTCTAACAACTAAATCCAGACGATTCAAACAAACCAAATAAATTATCACCGTTTGTTTACAAGCCTTCTTTTTGCCATAAGTACAACATAAATGTATGCAATCAAATCAGAACACATTAAATATTATGGAGCGTCAGGAATTAATAAAAAAAGTAGAAGTATATTATTATCGATGCGCAAATAACAGAAGTAGGTGTGAACTGTTTTGGTGTTGTATACTGTTGAATTGATTTTAAAAACTGTTATTTTTTGTTTACTTGGAACTAAGGAACATTTCGCTCAATGCAGACTAATACAAATGTATATACATATGTAATGCATGGAATGGAAAATAAAATACAACCGATTAAAGTAGTGTGTACACACATACTTTAATTTTTTGTGGGAAGAATTAATCCGTATGTAGAATAAGCTCTTCCTAAAAGGCTTTCAATATGTTTTTCGTATATATATATATATATTATGCGTTACCAAAATTAAAATCAGTAAAGATATAAAAAGAAGTTATGTGTTTTGATAGCATATTAATATTTGTAAGTTTTTATGAAGGATTTTTCAGTAATATTTTTAATGTAACTTATTTTGACAATATGAATATTTTAAAAAAATTACGAAAGCAAACTATTTATGTTCAATATGTTAGAAAACGTATAGATAAGCAACTTTCTTGAAATATATTAAATGATTCAGTTTATTAAAATAATTGCTATTTATATTAATATTTGAGTAGTAGTAATTTTGTATTAATATTACGACTGTCACAAGCCTTAATAGGTGAATATTTATTACGTGTTATGTATTATATATGTATTATATATATATACACATATATATGTGTAAAAATACACAGTAAAACAATTGACATAAATTTAACATGTTTCCATGATTTCCACTTGAATTAATTGATAATTGAGTAAGTCAGTTTAGAAGTGGTCATAGAAATCCTTATAACTGAGTCCTAATAACTTATGACCTAAATTAATATATACGAAACCTTTATAGATTTTAACAAGATTAATTTATTTATATTACGTGATCATGTCAGAAACGTCCTTATTTAGAGGAAAGAAATTGAACTAATTTAATGTATATATAATAATAATATATGATCAGTTTAATATATTTCCTTCTAAGATATACATAAATAAAAACGGCGAATAAAATATTCAATATGCTAGAATGTATTATGAGCTGAACTCATTTATTTTCAGTATTTTCACAATTTTATTACTGATCATTGGTTCTTACATAAACACTTATTGTTTGTATATATATATATATCGTATATATACAACAGATTTGATTTATATTCCGGTGAATAATTATAGTAGCAGAATCAAGAGATTATTACTTTGTGGACTACATCATATAGGTTATAAGTTTGTGCCCTCACCCGTTTTGTTTAAAGTCCATCCAGTGTGGTTAAAATACAGGGTATCTCAAGAGTATAGCATTTAGCTAGCTAGCCCAGTATCCCGAATCCAGAGCAGAACTTAGGTAGGCCTATAGGCGATATTTAATTTCTTGAGTGGATATATGTAGCATCTGCGTAAGTAAAATCAGTGATATTGATTTCTATAATGACCATATTATAGTCTATCGGAACTGTAGCATAAATAAAATAAACCATTTATATATGTGTTTATAACATTTTTAATTAGCAATTTATTCAGTTACTTTAGAGTACACATTCAGTACAATGAATTAATAAAAGCTTTCTCAAAAATGACTTTTTGATATTATAAGTACATTAACAAAATAGTTAATTATACGTTTAAATAAGATGGACAAAACCATTGTAACTATGTTTGTTTGTTAATTATATGTTAACCTCATTTAATAATCCACATTAACAATGAAAAGCAGCAATACAAATTTAGACGATGTCTCTTTTATTTAATCATACATTATAGTTTAATATTTAACCTAATTCTAAATAAAAAATAAATGGTATATGAATTGCGTATGACATTCTTCATTTCATTTTCTATTTATTTCATTGTGCTATGAGCTTTGGTCTTTTACTATACCTGTAATGAACTTTAATGAAATAATCATAAACATATTAATAAAATCAAGATATTTCAAATATGTTAATAATATACGCAATCATAAGTTCATTGTTATTTTAATACTTAGCACACACTGTAACAAATATAATGTAACTAATATTACAAAGAAATATTAAAACAATAATATTATTATTATTACGTTTTTAGTCGATTTTCTTGAACTAATATTAATAATCTAGAGAAAGTAAATAATGTAAAAATATTTACTTAAGTAAATTGAAATTTTAGCATTTCTAGGTCAGTATAAATTTTAAAATAAATATATTTTGCATACATACCTAATTGAAAGATAAAAATATTATGAAGAAATCTATTGTACTTAACTATGAATTCGTTAACGTTCATATTTTATGCATGCAATAAATTAAAAGATATTTGTTTATAATAAATATATGCCTAACTTTAGTGGGTGTCGAAGCTTTTGTAGCTACCTTTAATCTTCATGAGATTAAAGTCAACACTGCGACGTGCCATAACTGGTCCTTAAACTATGATAAAAATTTCCGCGCTATCCGAATATTTACAGATTCAATTTACTCACGGGCTGATATCAGTCATAAACAAGTTGTAGTAGAAAACACAGGTAAGGATTGGGAACACGGGAGCTATACCTGGCGGCTATGCCACTTTTGGTCATATTTGTAGAGAAAAAAGCGCCCATAAAACTAATACATCCATTTCTTCAAAACAGTTTTGCAGTGTGTCTAGAGGTGGCGGCATCCTATTAAATTCAGATTCATCACTCTGGAATCAGGCAGACAGTAGGCATCCAACCACCCTGGGCAATGATTAGTTATTTAGTTGACCGCGGGAGGTTTTTCAGGGGAATGCGGATGCCAATAGAGCGATTTGATGAGAGTGATTTGATTAATGCCGATTATACTAGGTCTCATTGAAGTTTGGGGAAGCGCATTTAATCATTCTGAGATGTCGGTTAAACTTAAAATGGAGACGTTTGTCAAGCTGAAATCAATAAAGCTTACGATACATACTTAAAAAACGGATTTCACACTTTCAAATAGATATACCTTCTCAATCGATATACTTTTGTTATCTTGATATGAACCAATATACTATTTTAAAACTATTTATATTATGTAAACTATTGTTACAACAAAATTAATGAAGTGCCAACAGAATTAATAAAATTTTAACAGTTAAAATAGTTACTGACTCAGTTGGTTTTGAAATTTGTTTAGGATAAATTTTAGAATTTCAAATCACAATTTATATATTTTTCTTTACACTTTTTTAGAACCTATTTTGATCTAATTTAATATTCTACTAATATTGTCTAAAGTAGTATATAATATTATATATATATCTTTAAAGAATGTGTGATATTTTAGATGAATTTGTAAAAAAATGTTGGCTTACAATATCAGACAGATATTCTGACAATACAATAATGCACTAACAGGAACATATCAGTTTGAGTACGTGTGTCCTAGAACCACGCAAACTTGCATGTATGGGGTTTAACCAATATATTAGACCACTGAAATAATTTTAGGAACAAAAAAAAATTATATGAAAATTTCTGTGAAGATTATGAAGATTTGTTTATATCGTAGACAGGTCTATTAAGACTCAATTTATTGTGTATTTTGTTTTAAATTTGTATAATTTAATCATATATTTATTTAATTAGCAACATGTTGTTATGGATTTAATTTAGACATAACTTGTTTCTTGTATATTCTATTTATTAATTGATATTGTCATACTGTATTTGTCTTATTCTTTGGGTTGTCACTAAAATGCGAAGGAATAAATAATTCGATTTTAGGTGCGGCAATAAAACAAGTAAGAAAGACAAACAAACAATTTCAATTTAAAAAATGTAATAATTACTTAAAATTAGTTATAAATAATTTGTATATTTCAGAATTAATTTAAATGTATACGTATTTTGATCATTTTTATCAACATTCTAAAATCCTTTACATTAGTTTAATTTAATTGATTATTTTAATATCAATTTTGTTTATTTTAGATAATTGTGCATTGACGACCTTGAAAATAGGTTACATTTTTCTTAGGATTTGTCCTCCTGTTTTTCCACGGATTTTTTCTCCATATTTTCCTTCGGGTTTAAGTTACAATCTAGTCTTTGTCATGTTCCTATCTATTTTCTCAATCTATGCCTCTCGTTTAACGGATTGTATATATTATGCGTCTTCCAGTTTCCATTCCTGTTTTATGTATTCATTTATACTGCCGCGTGTGTTTTCTTTTTTTCATATTACTTACTGATTGATTGTTGCATATTTCCTATTTTTAGATACTTTCGAGTGCGTGTGACTTTTATTTTTGTTTCCATATACATGATTAAATTAATTACAACTAAAAATATTGCTTTTAATATGCATTACTACATATTGTTGCGATTGAGTTTCATTAGAGTTTGTTATTGAGAGATCCATTTATTTTATTTTGAATGGTAACTTCAATGTAGTTATTTATCAATTTAAATGGGATAAATTGACAATTAGTTTAATTTTAACACAATAATTTTGTTTTTATATTTAAAGACATGATTAAAAAGTAATCCTACTAACCAAAATAAAGAAAAACTAATTAAATTTTTATCTTATGTTTTTCAATTAAAATAGTAAAACAAACTAAATCATTTGATATAACAATGATTTAATGGAGATTGACTACGTAACAATGATTCAATGGAGATTGACTTCATAACAATGATTCAATGGAGATTGACTTCATAACAATGATTCAATGGAGATTGACTACGTAACAATGATTCAATGGAGATTGACTACGTAAAAATGATTCAATGGAGATTGACTACGTAAAAATGATTCAATGGAGATTGACTACGTAACAATGATTCAATGGAGATTGACTACGTAACAATGATTCAATGGAGATTGACTACGTAACAATGATTCAATGGAGATTG
>JAUZND010029314.1:0-23285 GCA_034780555.1 Coelogynopora nodosa
AAAACCTGTATCCGCCCATGGTTACTATATGTAATATGTAATAGGCCTACATTAATGTTTGTTACAAACATTTTCTGGGAAATGGGATCTCCGGACCGGTGCCCCTTTTAGATGAACTGGACACCCGCCCCTGTAAAATCTTAGATCCGCCCCTGAAATATGTACAATACTATATGTATTTCATAATTTTACGTTAGTTTTGCATGATATATTGCATCGTATATTGCATCATATATGGTACATCATGCAAGGATTGTAAAGTTAAGTATACAGTGTCAGTATATTCAAACACTATAATTATGCAATTCAATTTTTGTGCATACGTTATGAAGTGTACAAAGTATTAAAACAATATTTCCATATTTTAATTTGGCTAAACATGTTGAAATAAGTGATGTGATGGTTGGTACATTGTTGTACCCACTAAGTATGTAAAGAAAAACTAAAATTAAACGTTTTTTAAAATGAACAAAAACCCGAACTTTCGCCTTTCAACAAGAAGGCGGTATGTACTGTATATTAGCAGACTAATACATAGGAAAAGTATTCAGTCAGTCATAGGCCCTTACGTACACGGCAAGCACATCTCAACAATTTAACAAGCTGAAAACACCGAACAGAATATGTAATTATTTCAAAAACCCGGCATCAAACGTGTTGTCATCAGTTTCTGTCACTATAATAGCAATATCAATGTATAGTGTGCACAAAGAACGCAAATGTAATGCAACAGGGAAGCCATACCGCACTATAGCAATGTTGAAGATGATCATTTATCATAATATATTTATGGGAAGAAATGCCAATCAAACCTCCTTTGAATTATATATTAGGATTGTTAACGATAGAGTTTTTCAGCGTTGAATCTATTCTTTTATTTTTTAAATGTTGTCCTATTATTATTACCAACAACAACTGTCTGACTAATTTAAATAATATTGAAAGAAGTGAATACAAAACCAAACATATGTACCGATGTTTGTAAAATATGAATAATACAATTTTTATACAACATACAATATACAACATAACTGCAAATTGTCAGTTGTTTTAGTGCATATTCAAAATTTTGAATAAAATTATAGAAAACCATTTCGAGTACATTTTAAAACATTATTGGTCGTATGTAATACGCGTAGAATATATATTTTTTGATAGTTGAACGTCAATAATTTAAAAGACAATTACTTTTTTAAAAAGAACTGAATATATATGAAATAGATAAGTATGAGAACAATGGCCTGCGTTTGTTTAGATAAAAAGAGAATTCAGCAGATATACCTTTGTGAACATTTATATTGACATTTTTCAGCTGTGTCTATATATATATATATAAATGTATGTATGCACTATACTTTGAATACAATGTTATAGCTATAAACATTTTGCTTGAGTTCTGATAAGGATTAGTTAGTTTATTTTTTTATTTATTTTTTTTTCATTTTTTTTCATATTTCACGTTAGTACTGTTCTTCTTGGTCACCATATCAACAATGACGAAAAATAGTTTTGTTTTTTATTAGGTTAATTAAAAAATTATCCTCAGTCATGAAATTTTTTTAATTTTCCATTTTAAATTATATATGTTTAAACAGAACCAGCATATATATATATATATATATATCATATATGTGTAGGGAATAATATATTTGATTTTTTTCCGAAATTTTATTCCATAAAATAATTGATTGCAATGTTTATAAATGGTTGCAAATTTACATTTCTTTTCTCTGTATAGCACACATCTACTCCCAAACATATGTAGCTATCGTATTATACAAAGATATATTGTCCTTGCAATGATGTGCAATTATGCCGAGAGAGAATGGTGAATAAATTATAATAAAATGCTTAAAGCAATTAATCTCAATATATTATTCATGTTCTTCGATTGGATCTTTTGTTCTTGACTTCATTTGTTAAAATGGGTATGGAAAGTTGCCTGTATGTACACTGGTATACGTAGAATTTTGCCTTATAGAATGGTGAATTATCAAATAGGAGTTACTAAATCAATAATAATAATATTCAACTTAACATCAGAGAGTTGTAGTCAAGAAACATATATATTTATATATATATTGAAATAGTGTAAACCTATTTGGTTTAAATGTAATTGGTTATAAATAATAATATGTTATATATTGATCAATTAAATGGAAAGCAATATATTTAATTTACTCATAATGTTAATCGCAAATAAATTTTTAAAAAGAAATCTTTTAATATTCAATTAATTTGTAACATTTCGAATACTAGAAAGTTTAATATATGATTTATTTTGAAAAACAGTTTGAAAGGAAAATACAAATAAAGGAAATAAAACAAAATTATTCAGATAGAATTTTGTTCAGGTAGCACTTTGTCTTTTTTAATGTACCCAGCTTTTTTATAAATTAAAAATTAAGTTATATTTTAATTAAATCTTATTCAATTAAACGAGTTATATTCAAATCGTCAAGTCAGATATTTTTTTATAAAGTGTTCATTTTACGTGTTTATATTATTTCCTCCAGGTATAATATTTTAATATTTTAATATTTAAATGTCAAAGTTCAAAATATTACGATTAAAATATTATCATCTATTTCTAACCTTTATTAATTATTTTACTTGAATTATTCGCAATAAATTGTATATTTTATCCGCTTTAAACGATTTAACTATATCGGATCCCGTATCGTAAAATAACTGCTTTTATTCATTATTAATATATTAAATGATACATACACCGGTTCGTAACCTGTTTCTTTCATCAGATAAGGATTCAATGCAGCTGTGGTGCAACGATCAGAATCTACAGACAGATGTGAGACGATATGTTCAGCTTTATTTCAATTTTAAAAGTGGTCAACATTACGGTACTGTTATATGCAACATGGTTTTAATGCATATATTGTATATATAAGTAGATCAAGTGAACACAGTTTAATAAACCTTCGCTAAAGTTCCACTCTGAAGAGAACAGTGTAAAATTTAAAGGAATAATTGTACATTGCAGAACGATAGAGAACTCATTAATTTTTTTTATTTTTTTTAAATGTCACCTCCAACAAACATCTGTAATCCTTTATATTGATTGGTGGATGGTGTTTTCCTAGCATATCATGTTCAGAAATTAAATGACATCTATTATTCTGAATATTTTCTGTAATCTTCAACTATATATATACTGAATAAATATTATATTATATCTTTATGAAAGTAAAAACAACATAATCCTTTACAAATAATAAATTGTACTCGTAACAAAACTGAATTCCACTTATGTATAATGATACTATTCGATTCGTCGTCGTCTTTCTAGAACAAATTCGTCGACAATGGCACTGAGATCGGTTTCGTCATTCAGGACCGCAAGGGCCTAATTTCCATTGGACGGACCACAGCAGCCAATGGCTGTAGCGACGGGGTGTCCGGTGGTGGTGGTGGACTAGCCGGGATCGCAATGGCCGCCTCCCGTGGACCGGCGCTGGCCCATCAGCTGTTCATCGATGGCCAGTTGGTTCCAGAGTTCAAGGGATAACATTTAGCCGCCCATACTCAATGTTTTAAAATCATATTTTTACTGAGATCTCTGGCTAAATCTGGCCTAAAATTCTGCCAAGATCTAACATCTTGGTTAGATTTGCATACAATTTGAATTTATTGACAATGTTTGCAATAAGTAAGGAGGTGGCAACTAGTTAGAAATCCTGATTTTTTAATATTTGGTATATATAGCGCATTTTCATGTCAATTACGAGATATGTATTTGTTTTCTTTCCTTATTTATTTTCTTCTTCTGATATTTTTCTTATTAACAACATTATGTAGTTCACGATAAGTTATACACCATGCATTGGATGTATCTGTTGCATTCATCAACTGACGAGCAATATTCCTGTTACGTTCCCTTTTAACAAGTTGTTTTCTTTGTTACATAATATAGTATTTTCATTGCGAATTTCAAAAAACAATGCAATTTATTTTGCCTCGAATTGCTTAAATACCGTATTTGATATTTCTATATATCTTAGATATATGCAAATTAGTAATTGAAAATATTCCTTTTAAACTTTCACATCTATTGAAACTGTTTACTAAGTATAAAACAATGTTGACATATATTTAATTATGCCCAAAGCTATTTCATGATTGTGATACAACGATTTTTTATCATATATTCATCAAGCATTTGTTTAATCTCAATTATATATAGAATATTATCGTATACGAATAAAATTAGTTTAAAGAATAACCAAGCAATTCACGGTGTATTCTGCTAATTATAACTAATGACAATCTATTGTAAAAATACATCTCACATATTTGTCATTCTTGTGTTGAATTGATAATTATTTACAAGCGCTAATATTGTGCACATAATACATATATAAAAATATATACAGTCAATCAGATCACTATTAAATGAGTTCTTATTTCGATACATACATTTCTATAATATTACATGAATAGATATTGATATTGTGTATTTTAAAATCTGTTTTTTTAAATATACGTCGTTTTCAGCGGTCATTTACTGTTTATATATATATATATATTAGTTTTTCCCTATGATTATTATTAAATTGGGAGGACATTTAATTTTATTACAAAAACCTTAAGAATCTTAAATTTAAAAATGTTGCTCTGGAGAAAGAGATGGGTTTAATGTTTATCATCAAATAATTATATATATATGTATAGTATGCTGCTATATGGGTAAATTACAAAATGCATTATACATTTACAAACATATTTTTATTATTTGGTATTAACTATTCATTATAATTATGAGACATTATATAATTTAAAATTTTTCATATTTATTTTAGATTTAAATCGTTAATTTAAATATTTTTAATACAATATTTAATTAAATTTTAATTTTATTATTTATATTTATTATTATTTAAATTTCATTTCTAAAAATATTTTTCTAAATAATTTACTTAAAAAGACAATATTCAATTAGTTTACTGTAAGTATTCTCTTTTTTCATAACACAATTATATATCAACTTGTAAGAAAATTACAGTAACAAAATGTAATTTAAGTTATTATTTAATTTTGTGTATAAAATTATTGAAACATAAAATTTTATTTATAGATGC
Source organism: Coelogynopora nodosa (assembly GCA_034780555.1). Lineage (NCBI taxonomy): Eukaryota > Metazoa > Platyhelminthes > Proseriata > Coelogynoporidae > Coelogynopora > Coelogynopora nodosa. The sequence continues at coordinate 5,097 of JAUZND010029314.1, forward strand.
AAAACAAATTTTACAAAAATAATTTCAATTAAATAATATAATAAATATACATAACAATCTGGTAAAAATTATACTGCTTTTAAAAAACTAAATTAATATTTATGTTTGGATTTTTACTTCTCACTTTTAATAAAGCCTAAACAACAAAAAAACGCTTTCGAAATAAAACGAAAGTCTTGTTTTTAAAAGCAAATTTTTGAGGTATATAAATAATATAGCCAAAAAATAGTGTTTCTTTTTTGTTTGTGTTATATATAAAAGGAAGTTGACTGTGATCTGTTTAACGAGAGTTCAATACATAAATAAGCAAGAGTATATTTTACATGTATAGCAAAAAATAGATTATGTTTAAAATTGGGAATCTGTCTAATGAAATTTAGAAAAACAAAGAAGAATTAATAATATTATTAATAATAATGGCAATAACAAACAATACAAAAACTTGAGGACTGTGGCATCGATCCTATGCAAACCTCTTACATGCTAAATGAACGGTCCATTAGAAATGAATAACAGTCTATAACGAATAGGTAATTGTACCGTGTCCTGCAATTGTAAGCACTGTCACATATAAAGTGTTGTGATTATTGATTTAAAATAGAAATAGTTAGTTTACTTCTATTATTCAAATAGTATTAATGTGCTCGTTGTACAATTCTGATCAAAAAATATATCAATGATATTCCCTGTAAAATTATTGATTTACTATGGTGTTTAATCTTTTGGCCAATTGAGTAAAAATAACTATCAGATAGCCACGATAAAAATAAGATTCCATCATTACTTAGTTATAATATATGTCGAAATTATACCAATGTTTGCTAATATTAACATAATTTTGCAGTATCTCACAATGCTTTACTTTGTGTTAACAATTATTCAAATAGCTAAATAATGGGGAAACTTTACTAACTGATATAATGTCTAAATATTGTAAAATATGTTGCATGTAAACATTAATGAAGTATACAGAAAGAATAGAAAATGCCCTCCACCTGCGGGTAGGTAAGTAGAAATTATAAGATCAAGGGTAGAACAATGCTAATCATCTATAATAGTATTATTTGCATTGTATTTCAGAACTTACAAAAACTATATTCCGTAAATATAATGACAGAATTATAAAAAATAGTCTCAAGAATCGTACACACAATGAACTCCTGTTTCTGACCGTTGGACATTCCAATTGTAATTTGTATGGCCAGTGAAACTCTCTTCTGAACATTCTTTAATGTTGTACATTATACATGATTTAAATGCAGTGATAGGCTTTTTGCTTCATCATTATCAAACATTTCGTTTTCAGGTGAGATATCCGTTACGAAATTATAAATAATTGTAAACTTCCGTAAATATATAAAAAAAAGTGTTTTAATTATTCCGTCTTAAACTTTATCAAGCAATCCGAAGAGCATTATGGCCGATTATTTTAGCCCCAAAAACAAATAATGTTCGAGAGATAAAATTTAGTATTTCACAATTTTAACACCATTATCGGTCATATTCATGACTGAATAAATCTACCGTCGGTCATATTCATGACTGAATAAATCTGACATATCGGTCATATTCATGAGTGAATAAATCTGACATCGCTCATATTCATGACTGAATAAATCTGACATATCGGTCATATTCATGACTGAATAAATCTGACATATCGGTCATATTCATGACTGAATAAATCTGACATCATATATTATTCTATAATGAATAATTGAAAACATTTTCATCTGATATTATAAGTTGCAATTTAAAGAATTATTTATTGTAACTTACAATATCAGACACAATTATGTCCGCTAACTATAGTAGTTATACATACCGTTAAACAGAAAAGGTCACATTTTAACGTAAAATAAAATGTTCATTTGACTAAATAATACGTATAGTTAAATACTATGTAACATCACAAGCCAAATAATATACAAAACAAAACAGATTTTAAAACAACGTTTACTTAAACATATATTGGTTTAAATATTATATAATTAAATTCCACGCACTGTATACCGACATTGAATAGCATTTAATATTCTATTGTGTGGAGCTGAACAGTTCTACGACCTACATATCATATATTAAAAACAATCGATAGATTTTATTAGTTTTAGTGTAGAAATAACTATTTTCATGCGGAATTTTTTCAGCGGCATCGAGCGAATACAGTTAATACTATATCCAAAAAATATCCAAAAAAAAAAAGACATATAGATAGATACACACGCTGAATTTGATACCAATTTAGACGATACAAACAAATATATTTTTTGTTATTTGTAAAACCTGCCCGTATTATAACTATTTTTATATAATAATACTAAAATTTATGTTTTTATTCCTTTTGACATTTTAGCCTAAGAATTCTTCTTTAACGATGATTTCATTATTTAATTATCATGTCAACAACATACCTCTGTCTATAATTATACATGTCACTCATCTTGTCAAAAGACTTGACTATAAATGCAATATAGCATATTATATATGTTGGCAGCCCAAATACATTTTTGTTAATTAAATGTGGTATATTGATAAAAAAATCATATTAAATTTGTTATAATATAATATTATGTTATATTAAATACATTTTGTTTGTAATCATAATTTGCAAAAATCTTCATAAACAAATGAATTCATAGATAAGGTTATGATTATCATAATAATAAATATTTTACCAATATTCATTAATACAATAAATTACAAATTATCAAAAGCATTGATTATATGTGTGTTACTATCTCTTTGACCGGTTCAGAGATATTTTTAACCATTTGAGGCCTCATCAATAACGCTATATACCGTCTCTGATTAAAAATATTGCCATTTCATAATTTGTTGTATATTCAACTTATATAGACAGTTATATTTCGATAAATTGGAAAATCATCTTCAATTTGTGTTTAATTGTAGTAAAGTAAAAAAATTAACGAAATATTAGAAATAATCAACATTATAAATATCTATCAAAGATGGCCTTCTTTTGAATGAGACAACTTTATCAATATCGTCAAATCTCAGACAAAAATAATAATCAATATGTGCCTTCGTTTAATCCATTAATTACATTTAATACATTACATTGTCAATAGCTTTCACGTCGTATGTTTAACTAAATGTTATATATAAATTAACAATATATGATTTATTCTATATTTTACATATATGTAAATTAATTATAAGAACATGTTATAATTGTTCCAAACTAATGTTTCTAAGACTATTCGCCATATCAAATATGTATATATTATACAAAACACATGCATAAAATAATTTTCTCTGCAATGTATCTTACATATAAATTATATAAGCCTAAACTACTGCTTCATACAAATAAATTAAAATTTTAGATTTTAATTCTATCATTTCCCTTCTGGATTATGCCATACATAATTTCAGGTTAAATATTTATTTGTGATTACAATAGGTCTAAAAGGACATTTATATCATGATTAGATATGTATCAAATACAATTACATCACAGATATACATTATTCAATACATTTCCACACAATTCTAGCAAAAATTATTTGTGAAAAAAACAAAAACAACAACTGAACAAATCCTACATGTAATACGGCCGGCCGTGTTTGCCTGTACGTATGGTGAGATTTCAAGTCAAGTCTCTAAATATGTTTAAAGGATAGAAATAAATGTAATCGAAAGTAGTATAGGCACGCACCCTCACGAGCTCCTCTACGCCACACAATGCTACTCCACCTTGTTACTTGAAAATCAGATAGCCAGCACAGCTGGTCGGTTTTAATTAAAGTATTGAAGAAAACTCTGTCTTTTACGCTGATAGCTATTGAGTGAGATTTACTCTTTTTTTTCATGGGAATATTTCACTATTTAATCACACAGTGTTTGGTATATGGGTTAGACTGTTTCACGGTGACGAACGGAAAACATGACAACTATATCTCTTTTCGTCAGTGTTGTGCTACTTTACTGGGCAAATGTTGGTAAGATTAAGAAATTGTGGAGCGCCCTTTATATACATATATATAATTTCGTACTTATTTAGACAAGTGTACATGGGCATCCCTCTGTTTATTTCAGATATGACATCGGCAATCAGTAAGTTACCTATAGAAAATATTTAAATTATATTTATATACACAGTTATTCTAATATATATACAATATATATATTGTGTAATATTTTTTGTATATTTTAATGTTTAAAATCTTATTTGAAGTTTAGAGTTTTAGCCGTATCCCGTTATATGTTCAAAAATTAACATATAAAAATGGGATGGCTATAACACGATGTGTATGCTTGTTGGAAACTGTGCAACCATTTGAGGCTGTTACTATAGTATACCTACAATAGATAATTGCCCACATTTTAATGCTTAATAATTGCACTTAATTATCTTTCTTATCGGGTGACAGTCGATCATTCTAATTCTGATTATAATTAAGTTTTCTGGAATACGTCTAATTTGAAAAATTGTATATTTGTATATATTATAGTGTTTAGACTTGTAGTTTTAAAAAAATGAATAATATATATAACTGAACTGCTAACTACTAACGAATATAAAAACAATACTTTAATAAAAAATTGTAATCCATAATATTCGGCATCTAACAAAAAATTATAATAAAAATGTCTGTTTTATCAATGTTATTGAAAATATATTATTTTTTGATATAATAGTAAGTAATATGTATTACAATTATATCGGTTAAAACGAAAGTTTTGTTTGTATACTTATAACATACGTTTTGCATTTAGATTCCATTATAAAATGTGTTTATTTTAAACAACAAAAAAACAAGATTTTTGAAAGATATATAATCATAATCTGAACATAACTTGATCAGTAAATTAAGATGTCATACTAATTTTACCGTGACCAATATAAGTTCAACAAAATTAGGAAAATTCTTCTCAAATAAGCATAAAAATCATTTGATGCAAATAGTCTGTATTGTTATATAACCAAAATAATATTTAATAACACCGAGACATATTTGTTTGAGAATATTTTAAAGTCATAATATTCAAAAAATAATAATATTTGTAATATTTCGAAATTTCTAAATAGTCGTAATATAAAATAATCAAAATTACAAAATATTAGTAATATTCAAATAATCACAAGTTATCTAAGATATCCATATATATTTAAATTATCAAAAATTCATAATATTCACAATACTATATTTAGTAATTTTATGATAATCATACTATATCAAACTATATACTGAACGTAAAATTAAGAGCGCAGAATATAAAAAAAAAGATCCACTATCTGTATTGATTCGGTCTTTTGTTTGAAATAAACATATTAAGTTATTAATAAAAAAATGAAAACGATTTGAATTGATTTTGATTAAACCATGTTATCTAATATAACTGTATATTGTATTGTATATCATAAGGTACCACATACGTATTAGTAAACAGTTACCCTGTGTCCCAAGCATAAATTACGTTTGATAAGTCAGATATATATACAGCAGACTGTTATTGCACTGGCTTATTATATACTTTTGATACTTATAAATTATTAATATACGAAAGTTTTTTTTCCGACATAGGCATAATTGAACAAAGGGTTCACCTCAATTAGTAAATCAAGGAAATCTATATAATATGTCATTTGTATAAGATTCCATACAATATATACATTTCTTATATTTATTGATATTATAATGCTCTTAATATAATGTTATTATTAAATTTGTAATATATTTTTAAACTTTGTAAAGCAAATAAAATTGTATACAATTGTATTTTTATTTTTTTGTTACTGACTGTCAAAAACTATACCAATATAACCTAGAAAATAAGCAATTACAATGTCAAATAGTGTAGGCTAGAAAAGTAGCGTAAATGAGACATCGGCCTTAGTTGGTATAGGTAGATAATTGAGCTTTTCTTCCAGGTGCTATTACATAGATTTCTTTGAGTAAATACTCAGTCACTGGGGCTCATAACCAACAAAATCATAAATATTTGCTATACTATGGGACATAGAAATAATGAATTTTATGCAACAAAAGTATGTGCAATGTATACAAGTGAGTATATGATATAATATAACTTTCGTTTGTATACTAATCGTCTATCTACTTAGTTTACACGGAGGGCAACGCTTGCGTGTTCCCGTTCGACTACGGTGGTAAGAAGTATGAGTCCAACTGCTTCTATCAAGGCTCCTCCGCGCAGAATATTTGCCCAATCTCATCTGACCGCAGAATATTTCGAGTATGTCTTCCACCGAAAGGAAATGGTAAGTGCTCTTATATATGTTATTAAGTGATTAAGTTATGTATGATTAAAGTGAAGAGAACAAGTAAAAAGCAAATGCGTTTCACGGTGTTATAGAGTGTTCCAGAAAAAGAGGGTTTTATGATGACTATACTGTCCAAACATGTATCATAATGGTTAATGAAAAAAGTATATATATATATATCTACTTGTATATATATATTAAATCCATCACAGTTTATTTAATTGCAAATTACCATACACATATGGACGCGATCAAATGATGTATATATTAGATGCTAAACAGGTTGTATGGCTTTTTTTATTGATATATTAGATGTTTTAATATTACAATAATATTACATTAATTTGCATAATTGACAAGTAAATAGCGCTTGAATGAACATAGAACATTTTTGTAATGTATGTATATAATATATCTTATATATATAATATATAATATATATATAATATAGCGCTAAATAGTTTTTTTTAAAGCAAATTAAATTTTTATTCTATACAAAACTGATGTGATTTACTGTTCAAATACGTTGGTCGTAAAAACAGTACAACAATACAAGATCGTACTTAAAATACTGCTAAAGAATAAGACACAATAAATTAAATCTTCAAATATATTACTTAGGATATTATTAAGGACGAAACTGCGCTGTCCAGATCTCCCTGCCGATGCCTATTCTTCAGTAGTATATTTGAAATGTTTAGTTTATTCTGACTTTGTTTTTTCTAATATAGTCGAAATATATCATAACACCTTTCATAAAGTTTAGAAATAACTAGAAATACACAAAAAACAGAGTGGATCAATTTGATGCCTTTGGAGTAAATAATTACAAATAAAAAAAACGTATATACCGGATCCTATAGGATACAATATGATAACTTATCATAAAAATAAAAAACACAAAAAGTACACGATCATGATTTCTAATTTTGAATTTGAATTTCTAATTTTTCCAATGGTTTAATAATTTTATGAAATAATACAATACACATAAACCACTAAATAAATCTGCTTCATCAGTCAAATAACATGTTATAATTAAATAATAAACATAAATATGAAAAATAAAAACAACTTCAAAGAACAGTAACTATGTATGTCCCTTTTAGAAAATAAATGTATAAACCGGTAAGTGCAATATAAATTATATTGCAATGAAACAATGTCATTGAAGACAAATTAAATGTTTAATTGGTATATTATTGACAAGGTGGTCTAAATGAGGTTCTGTTTGGTACATGATAGCATAAACTATACGTAAACTGTATCATTTAATAAAATCTATAAATTTACAAAATGATGAATAACTATAATAGTATTAATTGGAGGCATCAAAAGATTTAGATAGAAGGTTTACCAATTATTTACTCAAATATCTATTCTGTTGTATGTTACATATGAAATCGATACAATATATGCTCAACTATATATTTCAACAAATATTTACTTTAAAAAGATAGGCTATATTATGTTTGATCATTTATTAAGTTAGGCATTTGCCTCAAACAGTTACTCAATTTCAAGATTTGCCAACGTGTAAACAAGCCGATTTGATGTTCATTTATAAATGTGGGCAATTCCAACCCTCAATTAACCACATCACCTAATTGTGTCTATTTAAATGGCATAAAACAAATATCAATATCAATATGTACAATGTATATATATGTATTTAGTTAACAAAACTATTTCCAATAGTATGTAATATTTTAAAAAATAACAAATTTAAATATCTGGCATAGATTGTGGGTCAATTCTACAAGGGAAACAATTGAACACAATAAAACAAATCATTAATTATTCTTCACTAAATACAATATTATAAGCCTTTTTTAATAAGCTTTTACATCGGGGATATAAGAGGACTATTTTACAATGTTGTATTGTAAAGTACATTGGCCCCTCATGCTATTCTATGGAAGCGTTTGCTTGTTCAAAACATAAATGTGACCGCGTGCAAGATTTATTGTTTCCGTATTCACTAACTGCGAGGTGTTATTATGGTAATACTTGTTTCTGCAGCTATATTATATTGTGCACCTATATTGTAGGGGATGCATCCAGGAATGCGGGTTTAGATAACGCAGTTATTGGTTTAATATTAAAGTATATAAATGCAGATTATCAGGTGCTGAATGCTAGCAACCGATTATGTCGGGCAATTATGCTGGCAAAGGGTACATGGAGGAGTACAAAAGGCAAACGTTTTGGGGATGGTTTTAATTTGTTGTGTGTGTTTATTATACTGCCATCATCATACAATTTTTGTAGCATGATACAGATAATTTAGTAAAATAAAAGAATATACAATGTATAATATATAAAACTCATTAATCTAAAATGAGATGAGCTGTAAATAATAATCACCCCGCTTTGTTAGCTGTGGATCGCAAAACTTAAATAAAAAGATGATCAAGTGGGGGGGGGGGGACAAGTTAAGACAGATAAGTGAAGGGGGAGCAATGGTAGATTGCTATGTTTTTTCCCGAAAATGCAGTGCAGTCGTTAGGAATAATTGTTGTATTAACAATGAATGTCGAACGACAATAAGGAAGGATTGGGCTCCATTTGACTATGTATCTAATTATGTAATATGTGAAGAATGAAAAAAACTATATACACCATAATCGAATGTCACATTTCATTTAACAGTGAGTTAATATATCATTCTATATTATATACATACATTACAAAAATGTTCTATGTTCAATATTTTTTACATATATCAAAATAAACGTTTCCAAAAAGTATCCACTTATTTTTAAATCAATGAAATTTAATTTGTACCTATACATTTTACTTAGAAGTATCAATTACAGAATATAATACCAAGCATCGAATAAAATAGTATAAGTAAAATATACATTTTGTTGTTCTGAAAATAGTAAATTCCGTATTACTGTTGTTTTCTGCATACTTTTTGATAATATGCTACAATAGATAAAAAAGAAAAATTATTATTAATAATAATTAAAAATAACTTCTCACAAATATTTCTAACTTTCTAGATCGTGTAATTTTAATATCTCATTTCACAATCATCACGATTTCATTTATATATTGATAACAACATTCTTAATAATTTTTTTAAAGTAACACCCTGTATATACAATAAATATATATAGGCCTATATATATGTGCTTGTTTCTGTGTTTGTTTTTGTTTTTGTGCGCACTTGTAATAAACAAACTTTACTAGTAATGTCGACAAATATTTGCGCCTGGAAAGTGTTTATTGTCATAAAACTAATATCCACAAAAGTCTTCACTTATATCTTCAGCCCTCATTAACTCTAACTTGTTTCCGCCATTGATAAACTTTACATTTTTTTTCTCTCTTAAATTGTCACAGAAAAAAGCTGCCAGTATATGTATAGTACAGCACATTGCAGTTAGTAAAGTATAGAACAGGCACCACAAATCACAGTGTTTCACTGCGCAAAAGTGGAAAACTTTCCCTCAAATGTACATTAAACCGAAATCCTCAATGGTGACTGAGTTGTTTGCTTGCTTGCTGCCAGCTATAGAACGCGTTGAATGCTGTCTGGGTACTTTATCAAAAACACAGGGTTTTGTTTGCTATCGTTTTAGACACAATTCCGTTTTCTAGAAGCAGTTCCATCATTTTACGAGTGCGACTATAGTTCTCTCACACACACTGACTCCCCTCCCTCCTTCCATCATTTTTACACCTTTTATCATTATTGTCTCCTTCTTTTCTTGCTTTATATATTATGTATGTGTTTCCCTCTCAACCCGTATTTTAATATATAAACGGAGGCATCACAAATAATAATATGTCACTTCCATAGTATAGTGTCAGTAACCCTCAAACGCACTTTTAAATGCTGTTAGAAATGTTTCTTCCATTCAATTATTTTTTTAATAATTATATTTTTATAGATAGGATTTCAGTATTTTACATTTTACATCATTAACAAGTAAGCATCGTGATTTTTCTGAAATACAGACTTGTTGGACTATTCTTCTTCAAAGTTTTGAATCTATTTATGAAATAGGCATAGCACTCATTTACAGCCTATAGCGGAAATAAAACAGTTTCGCTGCATTTTAGATAAATATAAATAAATAAAAATTAGAGTAATTGCCAATACAATAGTATAATGTTACAATATTTTGCAAAATAATTATTTCAAAAAGTTTACAGATACAGAAAATTTGAATTTTAAATAATCGCTCACTAAAAACTCCTTTGTTTTCAAACCAATTAAACCTATTCATTTAAATATACTATTTCTTTCACAAATGTACCAATTGATAACAATCAATTCCTATTCCCCAAAACGGCCTACACCAAACACAAAACAAAATTAAAATTTAGAAAGTAAAACATCATACAAAGGATCAAAGTGACTACCAAACATATAGTTACAATATTTTTTAAATATTATATGAAGTTAATTTAAAGAAAATTAATTATTCAGGACCAAAAACACAAGCACCTTCTATATTGTACGTCAATCCCCATCATGTTTAGCACCAAATAGAAACCTAAATCAGCATAAAACAAATTAATTTAATTAAGTTTTCAATTGTTACAACTATATAACTTATCTTTCACGACTCCCTTTAATGCATACATTTGTTCAATCGTGATAGTATTTTTATATTTTATCCATTTACAATATGTGTTTGTTCCATTCTACTTTGTGCTGTTGACAATTAGTTTATAATTCTATAGAGTAATTCATAATTCTATTAATTAATTAATTAATTAATTAATTAATAATAGCAATGTATCATTCTATATACGAATAATTTAAGCAAAACTCCAGATTTTATGAATGTATGTATTCCTATTCGAAAACATTATATATATATATTATAGAACAATATTTTAAAACGAATTATTACAACCATTTATTATGTTACAATCACTACTTGTAGGAAACCATGATTTAATAACACAATTTAATACAAATTGAAATGAATATTGATTAATGAGAATTATTCGAATATTTCAACTACATTTCCCGCCATATGCCACTATAATACAACCAACAGATGTGAATAAACATTTCGATGTTGTTATGAAATATATTACTTCTATAGTTTGTTATATATAGTTAACTTTCGGAATCTATGATTTTATGAACAATTAATTTTTTAAAACAAAAAATTATGTATTTATTTATTATTATTATGAAACCCAACATGAAATCTTGTATGTTGTTTTAGCATTATTAAAATAGTTTCAAATCTGAATTTACATTTAAATATATTGCATATACTAAACACTTGATTATAAATAATTACACTTTTGTTTCAAAATCGTAAAATTAGTTTACAAAATAACGCAGACCTAAATTCACCGTCACGCAGTCTGGTGGTGCAAATCCCGCAGGACTTCACAGGACCTCACAGAACTTCACAGGACTTCTACAGGACTTCCCGTGAATTTCACGATCTCACGTAATTTATTTTGGTCCTCAGCTGTTCAGTCCAGGACTTTGCAGGACGTTATACTGTTATCCTTTCACCCTAACAATTATCTCCTCTTTTTCTTAGCCTACTAGATGTATAGTGTGTGTTCGAAGAATCTCTTTTTTTTCAAAATTTATTTCCTCAAATAAAGCTCAACTACAAAGGTGTCAACTACCCACCGATTGTTTTGTTCTCTTCTTACGGTATAGGCCCACCTTTTAAAAGCATCGACACTACAAGCCCGTCAGCTTTATCCATGACCCAAAACTCCCAACCATGAAAAACAATTGAAAATGTGTTAAATGAAGCTAGTCGGATATTAAGCCTTTTGAAGATTCCTTAACTCTTCCAAATGGTCCAAAAATCCTAATTGTGCGGCAGCTCGTACTTATAATCAGTCTCCTTCGAATCTCCTCTGAGACTATGTAAACGACTTTTCCACTCTTTGACCATGAATTTTAAATACTAATCTTTCTTTTCTATAATTATACAATGTAGTATATATTACCATGATTTTGGACTTCCTAGTTTTAATTATGATCAACCCTTTCTGGGGATTAGCATACTGCACACGTGTTAGAAAATAAATAATGTCCTCTTTTGTTGATTCATTTGAAAGATCGTTTCCTCTTTTGATGAATCAACACGGAAGAAAATATTTTCTTTTTTTTAGATTCTCTCACTTTCAATCCCAGTTTTCAGTTCTGGAAGAAGAAGTCTTTCATAGTGTTTTCTGTGTAGATGTTAAAGAGCTTTGAAAGATGTTTTAGACCTAATTTTCTGAAGTTTATCTTTGCATATTTGTCCGACAAAATTTTACTAAAATGTAACCTGAACTTACCGAATTTGCCGAATACTTTTTTATTGAGTATTTAGAGTTATATTAGATATATTTGATATAATGGGAATATATGGACAATACTGAATTAATTCATGATCTAGTTCAAATAAGTCATTGTGATAAACGATATGTTAAGACATGAAAGGCGACAAAGCTGTTAGATTTCAATAGGGAACCTGAACCGCATGGAATCTATTTTCGTACAAATTTAATAATTTAGAAACCCATCTATTCATGACAGATTGTATGTTAAAAGGTTTTTATAGTTATAATGTTCTATAGAGTTTTGCTTGCTTTGTGCATTTTATGATGACTGTTGAGTATCATAATATTTAATTGTAAAGAAATTATATTTTAATGATTTGAAGGGCGCCTATTAACTCTGGGGCACTTTCAGAGTAGTGAACAATTTCAAAGTCAATGTGTGCATCATTAAAAATATATTTATTAGTTTGCTAACGAGTCTAGATAAGTTGCCACAATTTTATTTATTTTTATTTTGTATTGTGTAAAAGATTTGAACTATATCATTTGGATCATATAACTGACAATTATAATTATAATAACTATTTTTTAAGCAAACCAGCTAACATTTAAACGTTTATCCCGTAGAGTTTTGTCCTCTTTTTTTGTAACCCAAATTATTAATAAATTATTCACAATAAGCTTGTATATTTGATAATAAAAAACAAAATCTCAAAAGAAATATGCTTACAATTTAAATTATTATTAAAAGACAAATGTATGCAATAACATGAAATAAATTGAAAAGCCAATGTGTGGACATTTTTCAATATTAAACGCAATTAAAACAATCAACGCAATTAATTAATGAACAAATTGCCCTCATTCGTAAAAAAGATATGTAGTATATGTATACACCGTGTCCCCCAAAATAATTAGCTCTTAATTGTGGTGTTAACAATTTGCAATTCCCAGGAGAACTTCACAGGAGATTCACAGGAGAATCACAGGAGAATCACAGGAGAATCACAGGAGAATCACAGGAGATTAAATGTTTAAACTATTAAACTCTTTCTAGCTGTTCACTCACTAAAACTCACTGTATAATTTTATAAATATGCAAAAATAGGATAAATAATTGTCGCCAAATAATTATCAACCGAATTGTCGAAATAGAGAAACAAACATACATATGTGTGTAAATTCGCCATGAAAAGTATTTGAAATATATATTAATATCATAGAGAATAGTCTAAACTGCATAGGTTACATTCTGGTTGATCAATATATTTAACCCGTCCCCCAACCACTAGCTGGTTAGATCGGCTTCCTAAAGCGCGCTTGGTGCTGATGCAAGGTTAAGATGTAAATACAGTTCACATAATATAATACAATTCTTAGATGGGTCCTAAAAACATACAGTGGTGAGTGAACACCTGCATAATATTAGTCTAAGAACATATTATACATTAAATATGATATATACTTTACAGTATAATATAAAATATTAGGCAATCTATTCTATTCAGTTGATTATAATTCGATTTTTCTATTTTATTCCCTATATATAAATATTCTTCCCCTGAATTTACTTTTCTCGGCTGACACTATAGCCTACATAGCAATAATGCCAATTATATATCTCGTATATAAAATGCATAGTTTGATCAAATAATAATAATATTGAAAATAACGAGGACATTTGAAGGGAATGGGGAAGACAAGATTTAACAACTCAAAGCTGAGTGCAAAAAGACAACATACACAAGTTAGATAGGCGCAGTGAAATTGCAATAAATAAGATAGAAGCAGCAAAATGTGATGAACAATAATTTCGATGTTTTTGATGTAAAAGTTTGGCTAAAAATTGCGTCTGCTGGGCTCACATATGTTTGGCAGTATTAGAAATCACGAGGAAACGCGGGTCGTTTACATGTTATTAATAATAATTTAATCAGAAAAAGTTTATCTATAACTACAGTATATCAACGTTTTATATCATTACAGATAGTTTTTATAATTAAAAAGATCTAACTATTTTTTAAATAAATTAAAATAAACTCTTGTATCTATGCTTTTTGAAATAAAAACATGGAAATAATATCCCAACACAAATCATAAACCTTAAATTTGTTGAAACAAACTGTATTTGCAATGCACAGACAGATCAACTTATAATTCCCTCGCGCTGCAGAATTTGTTTACCTTTCTAATTTCACACTTCCATTTTATTTAAAATATTAGCAATCAACGTTTATTTCCAGTTACCTTTTATTTCCATACATAAAATTAAAATGTCGGGATTTAAAATGTTATCGCTCATAGCTTTGCATGATGGAATGGTAGTTATGTGTACTATACACACAAATATTCGCCGACAAGTTTTATTCACGCACGCTGTAAGACTCAATTTCTCAGTGCTTATATTCTCGTCAATCCTCTCTCCTCCTCTATTTAATCAATTCATTACTATGTAGTGATCACGACGAGTGGAAAGCAGTGTCGATTCCCCTTCTTCAAAGAGGGCCGACAGTACATCGCCTGCACTCCGGATGGGAAGGGAACCTTCGAGTGTCCCGTGGACGATGCCGGTACCATGGAAACATGCCAGCATGTTGGTAAAAGTAGGTGTATAACAACTGTTACATAATACTGATAATAAATATTACCAAGAGATTGCCAAGATTTTCCAAGTTTTGCAATTTTTGAATTATTAATAAAAATGATAGCACTTATATTCCTGTACTAGTTTAAAGTTTCTTTTTATTTGCCTTTATTAGGAAGATCTGATCAATATTTTAATAAAATAAATAAAATATATTGATATAGTATGTTACCCCAGAAGTTATCAAGAAAAAATAAAATCTACTAAAATATTGAAAGTTCCAAGATTTATCAAGAAATACCAAGAGCTAGGAAGATATTGCAAGATCCAATATCATTGTAATCAAATGAATATGAAACTTGGCAGAAATTGCAAAATTTCGCTATATTTTTTGAAAAAACATTTTTGTAAGACGTTTATTATACATTTAAATTTACCAAATAACATCATAAGGCTTGCATTCCGTCCGCGGGTAATTCTATTGTGATATATGTATTTTTAATAGTTGCGTTAGAATTAAAAATGAATTATCCACTATGTGTTACATGTATTCACAATATAGAAAAAATAATGATTCTCAAATTTGTAGTGAGGCGGATTCCGACAATTTTCTCTAAACTCGAATTGGGGTGAATTTATTTATTTTGATTTACTAGAACATTATCTAGGTTTTTCCATCAGCATAATAGAAAAAGTATAAAAAAAACATTAAAATAGAAAGCCGGTTTGTGTTGATATTTTGGTAAATAATAAAAAGGGAGTAATGGTCGCGATATATTTCGAAGTTCAATCCGCAAAACATTATTCCTACGTTTAGATTCTCAGATTAGATCGTAAGATTAGTGTGCTGAATATTTTTTATTAATTAGTATAACATACGATTATATTAAATACAACAAAGAAATTAATTCATATTTAAACCGGCCTTCAATTAATTGGAAAACATGCGTTTAATAATAGAAGGATTATTTTATATAAGATTTTTTAATTTTTTAAACTGTGGTATAATAATTTAGGTATATTATTAATTAATTAATTATATATGTCATTTTATAAATTCACCAGGTCAAATGGTCAGCATACTACTTCCCCAGACCATGTAGGTAAAAGGATACTTAAGATAATAAGTAACATTATACATGAAACTGCTGAAGGTGACAATATGTTACTTGCTAGCCTGCCAATGAGATTTCTTGGTTTGTAGTTTAAACAGTAATGATTTATAGCTATAGTTCACAGCTTTAGATTACTTCTTTTAAGTAATTTATAGTACTTTATACTACACTGGCGTAGTTTATTGCAAGAGACATTATTACTGGAATAGAAAGTGATCCTCTAATACCTAGTTAATTATTTATATCTCTCAAATGTATCTGTCAATTGTCCAGTTGTATAACCACTCGGTATTAAAAAGATTATATTTCGTTACATTTCCTGCATGTTACTTCTATTTTGTTAAGTAGTATTAGGCCTTATTCGTAATTATTTTTTAAATTTAATAGCTGCTGGCGCGGTCGTAAGCTTGACGTGAATTTAATAGTTGAACTAAATGTAAGGTCATAGTTATATCTATATATATATGTATGTATTAAATAAATAGACTAATAAATACGATTTTTTTTATTTACAAAAGTTTATCATTCGTTTCATGTAAAAACGCAACAACTAAACTATTATTGTAATGTCTATGTTTGATATTGTTCAGCTTGATATTGCAACAGAAATCCCAACTATGCTCAGTATATTGTATATTTCCATTTATACAACCTTATTTATTTTGTGAACTATTCACACCCAAAAAAGATTCAATGTAACAGTCTTTGTGTCTATCAAAATGATAATTATTTTCCTGCAGCAACGGATTTTTTGTACTATATGGACTGATATAAATTAAAAATTGAACAACTTAACTGTATTTTATTTTCTAGGTAAGCACTAATTTGAATGAATACGACTTTAAATTAGTTTATAGCATTTAAATGCATATGACGTTGTAATGTATTACTCTAAAAAGTACACTTTTTAACATACTTTTTTTATAATATTCGTTTCTACTGATTAGCTTGTTCATTTGTTTTCATTGCATTAGGTACCTATATGCATTTAAATATTGTTGTAATATTAATATATATATATAATGTTCTAATTATATTTCACAATATACAAGCAGTTCTCTACAAAACAAGTCCATCTTTATAAAATTGCTATGCTTATTATGTAAGATTTAAACGGTTTTTGCTTTAAATCAAATTGATAATCTTCATTAATGTGCATTTACAATAAATATCCGAAGGTTATTCTTTTAAACTTCTTGAATAGCTATAACTAGCATGTTCACAATTTTATACTATTTTAAATAAACGATTTTACAAACGAGTTGCAGAATGAGTCACAAACATCATACAAATTCAATAGAACATGTTACATGAGTATTAATTCATTTTAAATACATAAAAAGAACTTTAAAGAACTATTGATGATAAAAAAAACTATTTCTTACTTTTTTGTTCTAGTCACAGTATATTTTATGTCCTTTTCATGTCATTCCGTTTTAATACAGTATGTGTAGCTAGCTATAATATTTCCGGACCTCATTTCAGTCATGACCGAAAGCTATCCCTGCAAGTTCCCCTTCACATTCGAGGGAAAGGAGTACCTCGGCTGCAAACAGAGCCAATTGGCTGCTACCACGAGCACCAGTGCAACAACCAGGGGCAGCAGGATCTACGACAGGAAACACAAGAGCAACGGCAAGGAGACGAAGGAGACGAAGGGGAAGAAGGAGAAGAAGGAGAAGAAAGACAAGAAAGACAAGAAGGAGAAGAACAATGGGAAGAACGCCAGCAACGACGATGACGAGGCTGTTGCTGAGTTCGGGGACGACGAGGAAAGGCCCTGGTGTGCCACTCTGGACTCCAACTATGACGAAAACCTGCTCTGGGGCTACTGCCTCGATTACGACGGCAGCGGCGTCAATGTTTCGGATCCCAGAAGTCACGTATCTGAAGGTGGGTATTAGGCAGACACAGACACATACACAGACATGATGCTTGTTATTAACCCTTCGTACGTGGAGGGGGGGGGG